>PVJH01002567.1:0-164657 GCA_004026705.1 Nesogale talazaci | reverse complement strand
ACCTTCAGCTTTCTTCACCACATTTGTTTGTGCACCCATTTTACATCAGTGATCGTGTTGGGCCATTGAGCCTCAAGGAATGCCAGATTCATAGAACAAAGTGTTCTTGCATTGAGGGAGCACCAGGGTGAGGGCCCAAAGTCCACCTGCTACTCTAATATTTGGCCTATAGATATGTTCTTAATTTTATTCCCAACTTATAATAGTTGCATCTATGTACGGACATACCTATATTTAGACCTCTGTAAGTGGCCTTTGTCTTCTAGCTCTTTCCTCTATTTCCTTTCATCTCCCTCCTGTCCCACCATCATGTTCCACCTTCATTGGCATTTCATTGTTTTCTCATATTCATTGTCCTTGCATAATCCCGACTAGACCTCCCATACCCTCCTTTCCATCGATTCCTAACCACTTATTGCTCGCCCAACCCGTCCATGTGTTTGTCCACCCCCCTTCTCCTCTCCTCTCTCGTGCCCCCAGGAATCATTTACCCAGTCCTTTCTGTGGCGCAATGGGTCTCCAGAGGGATGTATTCCTCTGAGCATCATGTGTTGGCGTGTAGCTTGGATCAGCTCTCTTCTTCTTCCTCCCTTCTTTTCTTTGTCCCTGTGGGTGTGGGATGCTTGTCCCTCCCCCACCCTGTTCTATTCCACACCCACTACTAGAGATGGAGTCCATCTGACTCGGGTTGCGTCCGGCCCTATAGCTCTCTTTTCTCCCATACTTCTGTGTGTCCACATTGTCTTCATGGTTGGGTGTTTCGTGGTAGGAACTGCTCACCCACTCTGGTTTCTGTGGAGACAAAACCCATACTCCCTCCCTGGGTGGATTAAGGTAAGCTATATTTTATATGGCTTGCTCAAAACAGAAAAAACACTACATAACTGAGTTTATTTTCCATAGTGTACTACTCTTGTGTAATCATTGAAAAAAAAAACAAAACACAAACTCCACTTAGGTACAAAATTGTTGGACTTCATTTTATTGAACTTCAAGGTCATCAAAACAATGGAAATATGAGAAATTATATCAGTACATAAAAATCTTAAAGTGATAGGACAACTGATTGCAATGTGATTTTTTTGATAGACTTCTGATAAAAGGTCATTAAGAATAAATTAATGGAGTATATCAAATGATCAAGAACTCATGGTATGAACGGAAGGTGGAAAAATTTAACAGAGTGTTGGTAAAGCAAAGCAAAATACAAGTCTTTAGGAATCGAATACCAACTGAAATGTTCTACAAAATTGATGCAGCCCTGAAAGCACTCTTTCATCAATACCAAGAAATCTATAAAAAAGTTTCTTGGCTAACTAGAGGAAGGAACCAGGAGGCAAAGGACATTTATAAAGGAACGAATAAAGGCAAACTGGATAAATGTGTGGATTGTGATAAAACCCCCAATAAAAGTATTTAAAAAAAATAATCCGGGTTAATGAACTAGAAAAGATCCACATTTTTATAATTTCCCCCCAAAAAAGAAACATATTGTCCAAGAGAATGAACGAATAATTGAACAACATAAATATCACATGCAATTAATTTTTTGATAAAAACTTTTGAAAAACTACCGCATACATCCATAGAGAGCTGCCAGAGATGCAAGCCAAATATAGGATTTGGAATGAGGCATATCATTACTAATGGCAGACGGACATTAACTGAAAGCAGATGCACCCTGAAGATGTTTACTTGTGCTTTATTGTCTGCACAAACACATTTCTAGATCATAAAAACTATGCATAACTTTGCAAAGAATAGTAATTCCCAAATATTTAAGAATGTTCTTCTGAAGCTTGCACATAAGTCAAGAAGGAGTAATTTATACAAAACAAATGTTTAAAATCTTGAAAATTGTGCACCAGTCTTGTATTATTCCATGAAGTAAGTACAGATATTTATGGAATCTGTATTCTGAGAAAATTGTCTGAGAAGTTGGACTATATGGAGAAGAGCATGATATTGAGATTGCAGGTAGTCACATAAATAATCTGTGATGTGCAAATGACAGAATCTTCATGACTGAAAGCAAAGAGGACTCAAAGCACTTACTGATGAAAACCAGATACTATAGCTTGTAATTGGGGTTACAATTCCATATAATCACAACAGGCCTAATGGACAACTTCCTGATAAGCTGAGAAAAGATTAAATTGACTAAGAACTTATTTGACTGAGTTTTGCAGTCAATGCACATGAAAGCTGCAGTGAAGGTATTTTTTAGTGTTGAGCAAAAATGTCACGTTGAGGACAAATTCTCACTTGAACCAATTCATGCTAATTTCAACTGTCTCAAATACATGTAAAAGATAGACAATACATAAGAAAGATTTGAGAATAACTGATGCATTTGATTCATGGTGCCAATAAAGACGATATAAAGTACTGTGGATAGAGAGAAGAACAAATCTGTCTTGGAGAAAATACAACCAGAATATTTCTTAGAAGACATGATGGTAAGAGTCTCTCCTGAATTTTGGTCACACTATCAGGAAAAACAAGTCCTTAGTAAAGAACATCAGGCTTGCTAAAGTGGAGGGTCAGTAAAAATGAGGACTGTGAAATATATGTACTGACATGGGGGTTGACACCATGGGCTCATATTTAACAACTGTGAGACTACCCAAGAATTAACGCAATAGTACCTAACAACATTGACATTTGAAAAAGAGAAAAAAAACCCTCTTTATACGTGGACATATTTACAGCTTTGCAAAGACACATATCCATATAGTTATCAGTAATGTATCAATACTGAATTTTTAGTTTTATCATAGGTTCTATGATAATATAAAATGTTAATATACAAACATCATGTGAAATTTGGAATTATTTTGAAAATCTCTGAGATTTTTCTGTAAATTTAAAACTTTTAAATCTAGTTTTTATCATTCCCCATTGTCACTTGTGGTGGTGCATCTTATAACATCACTTTGTCAACTTTCTACTTTTAAATACTCAAAATTTCTATACCTGATACCATTATTTATGAAAAAACAAGGTGTTTCACTAAAGTTTCTTTAATTTATTTTTACTCTGACTGTATCTAACTGGTTTTACGTTCATATTATGTCCATAGAAAGTGCATGTGTTCATTTTTCTTTATTTTCTATTGCATATAACATTCAAAATATATTTAAATACAGAAAGCACAAGTACATGCTATGCACTAAAGTGATTTTGCTAATCCATGTGTGTGAGAAAGTGGACAGTAAGTGAATACAAGTGATTCTGGGTGAAGAACTGTAGGACGAGAGTGATGAGTAGGAACATAGGACTAGGGAATGTGTGGTGAGATTAGGTTGCATGTGGATAAAGACACATTTTTGTTCCCAGAATGAAATTGGTTTATGGACATGAAAATTGGGTGTAACTGAGGAGTAGCAAAAAAATTGAATCAACAAAGATAATAAGAGCATATAATAGAGTTTTTTCATGTCATACAAGAGTTTGAATTATGTCACAGGTTTGACACTGTCAGATTTTATTATAAAAATTCTAGGAAAAATTAAAAATAAAGATTGAAAAACAAGTCAGAATCAGGGAAAACATAGCTACTACTATGATTTTGTGAAAAAAAAGAGGCTTTGAATCAAGGCAGGCGTCAAATGATTGGACATGAGATTAATATCCTACATTACCACAGTGACAATCAAAATCAATATTTCATTGACTTTTCAAAATGTAAGCATCACAGCAAACTCTTGGACACTGTTATGATCTTGTGCTGATGGTGTCTGTCATCTGAATGATAAGTCTCTGTGATTGTCCTTTTCTTGCCTCATGGAAGATGAATATATTTTCTGTTAAAAAAGAAGAAGAGGGGCCTCTTTGGAGGTGGTACTATGGCCCTTACACATTCTTCACATCTGGAAGAGAACTGAACCCAAGGTTAGACTCATCAATCACTCAAGAGCAAAAGGACAGCATTTACCTGCATAAAAATGTCAGCAGGTTAAAGAAGGAGGAACGGAAGCAGGAAGCAAAGGATGTGGGAGGAATGATGGTGCCTCGGAGGAATTGCAATGTGTAAGCTGAGACAAAATACATATTAATCATTAAATGTAGAACTAATGATGTTCTCTGGAAACCTTCAACTAATTCACCATTGAAAGGTTTTTAAATATACACATATAATGCATACTCATTGGAGATATTAAAAAACAAAGTAAAATACAAAAACTACATTGATGTCACAATTTGTCATACTGTGGGGGTTTGTTTGAGTGTTGCTGTGAGGCTGAGAGCTATATGCTGATGTCTCAAATACCAGTAGTGCCTTAAAAGTGATCAGGCTCTAACAGATATTTCAGGCTAAGAACATATTACAAAGAAAGAATAGGCTGTCCACTTCCGAGAAAGAAGCCACTGAAATCTGCTTAAACTGCAGCAGGACCTTATCAAGTATAGTGCAAGAAGATAAGCCTCTAGGGTTGGAAGTCACTCAAAACAGGATGGAAGAAGAACTTCCTTCTCAACGAAGAGTAGACCATACTGATGTGGATGAAATAAAGCCTTCACGATCTTCATTTGTTGATGGAGCATGAATGAAAATGAAGAGAAACAACTCTAAGTATCTATTAATAATTGGAAATAAGAATGTAAGACTTATGAAAAGCAACATTTGAAGTTGTGAAAAGTGGAGTGTATAGAGATCAATATCCTTGGTGTGAGTGCCTGACATGGACTAGTACTGTCCATTTTGAATCAAACATATGGCTTACTATGATAGGAATGATAAATTCAAGATGGGATGGTGTTATATTCATTGTCAAAAATATATCTTGATGGAAGAGCATCTGGGGTCCTAAGTGCTTGCTTCCAAATGCAACCATCTAAGTGAGATGTCCACTAAGACCACATGGAAGAAACACACCAACACCTGTGATGCAAGATTGTAAATTATATAATCCAAAATCAAAGAAGAGAATCCAAAATCAAAGATCCCAAATTATGAGATTCTGGTTTTCAGAAGATTGTGCTGACAGTGGAAGCTCAAGATATATTTGTGAGTTCTCATATGCATGGGGAAGCTGAACAAAGAATAAAGAAGAACTCACATTTGTATGTGCTTGTGATTGATACAATTGAACCATGGAAAGCTATAATGTCTGCATCAGTTCCCAATAAAGTGATTTTGAAAGAAAAAAATCTATGTTAAATTGTAATTCTATATGTGATATGAAAATAACTTTATGCATACAAGAAAATCCAGTTAACACAAACATTATTAAAAGTTATGTACTAACCACTAAAGCTGGTGATGAAGAATTTGATCAAGATCTTCATTCTGAAATTGATCGAACATGCAGTCAAGATGCATTGATGATTCAAAATGCCTTGCAAGTGTAAAGAGTACTACATTTCTAACATTAAGGTAAAAGAAGAAAAGATTGAAGTTGTTAAAAATCTTATTTTTCTTGGATCCATAATAAATACTCTTGGATACAGAAGTTGAGAAATACTATGAATTTTATCAGGTAAACCGGCTACACAGACCTCTTTAAAATACTGAACGAGGTTGCCACTCTGAGGACTAAGGGGCATTTGGCCTTAGCCTTGGTATTTTCGATCGTCTCATCAGCATGGGAAAGTGGAGCACTGCATAAGGAATTGTGGAGAAAAATCAATGCATTTGCAGGATGGTGCAAGTGCAGAAGGTTAGAAACACAATGGGCTGCAAAAGAAGGCCTAAATTTATCTTGGCAGAAGGACAGCCAGAATGCTCCTTGAAAGCCAGAATGACAAGAATTCCTCACGCGTACCTTGCCAAGATTACCAGGAGAGACTAGTCCTTGGGAAATGGTAGCATGCTTGGTAGCGGGAAAAGGCAGCTAAAAAGAGGGAACAGCTTGGCCCATTGGCTGCAACTGTGGGCTCAAGTCTGACCACAGTGAGGACGGCACAGACATGAGCCTTGCTTTGTTCCATTTTACATAGGGTCACCCTGCATCTTAGCCAATTTAACGGTTGATAATGGCAAGAAGCACGTAGCTCTTCTTGATCACAATGGATTATGATGTGTGGAAATCAACTTGGTAGCAACTAGCAGCAGCATTCGCTGTAAGACGGGATTCCAGGAGCCCTGGTGATGATGCAGTGCATTTGTCAGACATCAGGCAGTTAGCACCATCAATGGTTCAATCCACCAGGCATTCTGCAGGAAATAAGGAGATTCTCTGCTCCTATAAAAAATGGGAGCTTCATAAACTTTATGTAGGGTTACTATTAGCAGGAATCAATTCAGTGACACTGGACTGTAGCGGATTCACAGTAATTTGAAGTAAAAGCAAAAAAAAAATCAATCATATTTTTGTTGCTGCCTTAAAATTCCTTGTATTCTACAATATTGGGAATCTAATTACATAATTCTAAATTACTAATTCACATAAAATTATAACACTCCTACTGTATGTAAGAACAGAAGGGTAATGCTTAGTGTTGAACATATTTTATGTCAAAGTAAGTAATCCCACTGTTTAAAGTAGTTGGTACATTTGCTACAAGATTAAAAATTAAAGTATAAATTAAAGTAAAAAAATTAAAGTATACATGCTATTCAAACGTCTAAAGTCAGAAAGGGGCTTACCAAGTTGCTCTGAATATTATTAATCAACAAAATATAATGTTTAATTATTTAGTCTGACAGATATTACATCAGTTTAAATCCTGGGATTGCCACTTTGTGGCTACATAACGATGGGTAAATTATCTAAACCCTTTGTGTGTGATTTTGGTTTTGTTTATCTATCAATCAGGAATAATTATAATATTTATTTCTAGAGTTGCTATATATATATATATATCAATGAGTTATAAATATCAAATGTCAAAACATTGACCCTCTAGAAAATACTATATGTTCTTGTTAAGTAGTAAGACAAATGTTGTACACATAGAATGCCTTAATGCCTTGAGACATTCAAAAATAATGGGTTCATTTCCAGCTAGTCATATTAATTTAGGTTTGCAAAATTCTGTGAGGAAGAAAAGAATGATATTATAATGATATTAGAATTATGATGATATTTTCTTTTCAAATGTATCAATTTTATTTCTTAGATTATTGCCAATCTTTCCAATATGTTTTACCTTTTACATAATTAAATGTATTATGGAATATTAAGAGAACAAATTAAATGTGTATGATATTTACAGAAAGGCTAAAATGATTTACCATATTGCATTTTTATAAAGTTTAGTTTGGTAATTTATTACTCGTTACTCAGTTTTCTATGTATTGGTCTGTTTCCAAATAGTATGATTCCTTAAGATCAAATATGAAATAAGAACAAATATTTGTACATCTGCTAGTTCATTCTATTTTAAATGGCAAAAGGCTGGCAATTTCTTTGAAAATTTAATTTCCCTTTCATATTTTTTTCATTCTCTGAGGTTAAATAAATGCCTGTACCTGTAATCTTGCTTTTCCAAAGATAAAGGCCCTTTAGGTTCAGACATTGGTTGAACTTTAAAAATAAATATTGATAAAAGACATCTCTATGCCATAGCTATTTCTATTTACTTATTTTTGTTATGGTCAAACTCTTCATTTTAAACTATCAAATCCTTTTGCATTTCAGGTACTTGAATTCTTTTTTCTAACTTCAATACTGCAAAGAGTTAAATTTTCATATCAGAAAAGAATTATTTATAAAATAATTGTAAGAAAACAAGCATTAAAAATTTAGAGATTTTGTGGCATGAAGAAATAATTTTTGTATATTTTAAACAGGTATTTTTAAAATAAAGATGTATTCTGCATTCTCACAGTGATTAAAACAGAACTATTTCTTTCATTCAGGAATTATTCTATAGGAAAAAATATTGAAATACAGTTCTATGAAGGTTTTTTTTTTCATCACTGCCCTCTGGTGGTCATGGGAGCATACTAAGAGCCGCCGCTGGATTTGAACCGCCAAGCTTGCACTCAACCACTTATGCCACTGGGCCTCAGCCCTCTATGAAGGCTTTTATAAATAAAATATTTTTCATATTTTTCTCCTTTAATTAGAAATATCGATTTAGTTTCCTTTAAAAATATCAATAATCTTCTGGATCTAAAATAATGAGTCAAATTTTCTGTTCAAGAGTCATTGATTTTTCTTCTTTCATCCTGATAACCAAACATCTCTTGAAAAATATATATGTATTTGTTTGTTTGTACTACCTCCTCAAGGAATGCCTTCATGTGGCTTGCCCACTTTTTGTATTTTATGAACAATTTTATTATCAGATTCATCTAGTTGAGGTCAAATCTCTTAGGCTAAACCAGAAGGAACTAACTCGATTTCTAATAAGATTGAAAACATGATAGGTTATCTACAACTCTTTACTTACTAAATAGAAAAAAACATACTTATGTATAGACTACCCAGAGATCAATCTACATTTTAGATATGAATCTTATGACTAGGTAAAAGCAGTTCATTTGTCCTATAGTTCAAGGAATATTTATGGCTGAGTGGGTTACACTTTGTGCTGCGAAATTCAAAGCAACTACTTGAAACCTTAGAGAAAGAAGGCTTTTCCATACCATAAAATGCCACAGTTGTATACTGTCCTATAAGGTCAAACTGAGTCAAAATCAACTCGATTGCAGTGAGTTTGGTTTTTGGTTTATTTGGCATGGACACTATTTTAATCATCTGGTTATATAATATTTCTTTTTTACATCTTCATATTCTGTTATTTATTTAAAAATATATTTATTAGATCCACATTCTAATTCAATAATCTTGAGTCTCTGAAAGCTTTCAAATTTTTAGCTTCAAGACCATTTCTTCAAGTTTATTCATCAGAATTTCAGGTTTCCTTGGTTAACTTTGTGAGGTCTAAGATATTTTCTCTTACTTTAAAATTAGGATATTTATGCCCATGATATTGTTAATTGATATGATTTAATTCTGATTCTATATGAAGCTAGACAAGACATTGCACAATTGTGCATCATCCTTCAAATAGTTTCTATGCTAAAGCCCTTTGTTGTAACCACTGTAACCATCCATCTAATTGAAGATTTTCCTCTTCTTTTGCTCAACCGATGCTGTTTCCCTTGCAGTGCCATGCTCAAGTTACTGATACTTCCTAAACACATCCACTGTATGTGAATCACAATCTCAGTATCTTAACTATGAAGTCGCATTCTGACTATACTTCTTCTAGGATAGATGTGTTTCTTCTTAGGACACTCCATATATAGTTAATATTTTTCAATAGCATCCTAATTTAAATGCATCAATTCTTCATTAGTTTTCCTTCTTATTAGCCCAGCTTTTTCTTGCATATGAAATGTTGAAAATACCATGGTTTTTACCAGTGAATCTTAATAAAAGATTCATCCTTTTACTTTTAGTAAAAGTAACGTCCTTTTTTGGAATACTTAGAAGAGGTCGTTTATACATTCACTCAATTCAATCCAGATCTTGACATCTTCATTACTTTTTTCAAGGAACTGATTGTGGATTCAAGTGAAATTTTTGACACACATGATATTTTCTTCATTTATCTTGATGTTGTTTATTTATCTAGTTGTAAAAAAAATTGTGTACATTGATCTGCAATCCAAAATGAAAGCTGTCATCCTTGACTTTCATCATTAAGAACTTAAGTTATCTTCCTTACATAAAGAAAAAATTGGGTCATGTGTATATTACAGGTTGTTAATGAGCCTTCCTGTAATCCTGTGCCACATTCTTTGTATAGTTTCTCAAATTATTTGGTAAGCATCCTGCTTGAATATACATCGTGACGGGACACAATCTTGACGGACTGCCCTGATTCTAGACATGCGCTATCCCCTGGTCTATTGGAACAACAACCCACTGGTCTATGTATGTGTTGATCATGGGCCCAAGTGTGATCCATAACTTGATATGGTCTACATTTTCAATGTCAAATACCTTTGTATAGGTAGTAAGACTCGGGTAAACTTCCTTTTGGTATTCTCTTCTTTCATTCAAGATGCATCTGACAGTAGAAAACATATACCTCATTCCACATTCTTTTCTAAATCCAGACTGAATTTCTGGCAGTTCTCTGTTGAAATACTGGTACTAAAATAACAACAGCCAGATCAGCAGAGTAGATTAGGAACCTTAAATATAAGTTTGAAATGATTAAATATTTCATTTTACTTGTAACCTCAATCAACATCTTTGGAATGTATCAATGTACCTCTTTGGATAAATCTTGTGCTTAAGGTCTTTTGAAAGTGTTAAGGTGAAAAGATGTCCCTTTGAGAATTAAAGTGTGCATGAAACAAACCATGATATTTTCTTTCAATCACAAGCCTCATTTTCATGTGAAAACTAGACAAAAGAAAGGATGGAGAAGAGATAATACATTTGAATCATGTTGTTTTTGAAGAATATTGAAAGCACCAGTTACTATTAGAAGAAGATATAAACATGCCTTGAACAGAGTGCAACCAGGATGCTCCTTAGATGGAGGGAGGCTATGAGACATCCTCTTCAGTACTTTGTATTAGTATCAGAAATAGGCAGTCTCTGGAGAATGGCATTATACTTCCTAAAGTAGAGGATCAGCAAAAACCGAAGAAAATTCTCAAGGATAAATCTTGACCCACTTGCGATAACACTGACGTCAACCATAAGAATAATTGTGAAGATAGTAGCTGGCTGCTCAGTGTTGTATTATAGTGTAGCAAAATGAGTAGGAATAGACCAACAACAATATCTACATCAATGTCTAAATCTAAGCCTATAGATGAATTCCTTCTTCACTGAACACTTTTGAAAATATATCTGCTGCAGGACTTTCGTCACCAGTAGTGACAAGGGGTGATGATGCCCCCTCAGTTTTAGACTCAGCAATCATTTCAATTTCTTCTTCAAAATGTTACTTAAATTACTTTTCAGCATACTTAGTTTACTTATTTTTAAGTTATTAAGGATTCAGTGAAGGTTTACAGATTCTATTAGTGTTCTGGGCAAACAATGCCTACTTTTTTAGTTTATATGATTCAATCAGTTCATTGATTACAATCATGCAATGTAATAGCATTTGCCCCTAGCCCACTTCCCACTGTGTTTTCTACTTCATTCTTTGCTCTAATTCTTTTGAACCTTGTCATTTTGTAAATGTTGTCCTTTTGATATCATATACTTGACTATTCTAAGTTGTATTTATTTTCCTGGTATCACCATTATTCCCCTCATAGGTTATATATACATAAGAGTTTTATATATAAGAGCAATTGAACATTTAAAGCAATCTTACCCCAGTGCAGATCAAATCCATAAGTCCTATATTAGCCCATATGTCCAATACCTATCTAAAAAGTCCTCTTCAGACTCACAAAACACATGCAATGAAGCCAAATGCAGGACAGTCACAAGCCAGCAGGTACAAAGTCTTTGGATCCAGTGGCATGTAACATCTCAGTGCTGGCAGGAGTCTCCACATGACTTCTTTTGGTTCAGGTTTTTGATTGAAAATTAAAGACTTAGGAGTAGGTTCTACTCTGATCAAAAAGACTGATCAGCGTCTAAGCGGCTGTTTGTCTGTTTGGCCACTGTAAATGCCTTTTTATAATTTTGAGTTTGTTTCATATTTTCTATCACACTCTCCTGGACCTTCTAGTGTTATTTTTTTCAGAGTATTTGTTAATGGTAGTCAATCCCTGTCTAGTTATTCTAAGTTTCAAGGAAGTTTATCTCCCTGTAAGCTTATGTTTACCTGAATTAATTTATTTTAGATATGGATTCTAAAATTAGAATGTGCTAGGCTAAATTTCCCCATTGGATGTATGTACACTGTGTGAGTGATTAACAAACACACACACACACATATATATATATATATATATATATATATATATATATATATATACACCTAGTCTTATATTTATTCCTGAATACACCCACAAACACACACATTTGGTATAACCACTTAATGTTGGTACAATGTGGTTTTGTGTGGGTCTATGTGTGTTAATTTTGTTTGTGTTTGGAAATGCTGTCTTGTCCCAATTTAAGGTTCTTATTTGATGCTTAATGTTTACTCCCACTTGAGGGAGGCTGTCTTTTATTATTAATTACTGCAATTAAGAGCAAGAGGAAGAACACACCTCTTTAATACATGAAAATTCTACTTCCCTTTAATGATCTATGTCAAATCGTGCTTCTCTTAAAAATGTTTCTTTGTCCTTCTCCTCCCCAGGTGATATATAACTCCTTTTATCATACTGTAATTTTCTTATTCATTATATATTGTTTCAGTGTTAATCAGCTTGGATTCTTAGTCTATACCTACCATTAGTTTGTGTTATGTTTCCGCCCAGGTAGTACATTTCTCATGGTCATGCCTTCCTCACTCTTTTGATCTTTGAAAAAAATTAGGCATTCAAGAATATTCACTTTTTAAAAATTAGTTTCAAGCGCTCATTAATGTAGAATTATAAACCTTAATAGCTAAACTTAAATTGCCTTGATCCCTGTCTATCCCTTTGCTGTCTAGAACTGAAGCATTTTTACTTTTTTTAAAGCAATTTTATTGCTACAGTGGCATATTTTTATGTTTTGTTCCATTTGAAGATATATTTGCATTTCTAGGTATCAAACTGCAATTTACTTCTCTGGCATACAGCGAGAGAGCCAGGTTCCACCGTAATCATATAATCAGAAATTATCTTTCTGCAGGGGATGGAGAAAAACCTGTGTAAATTTGGGTTGGAAAGTGCTCCAAAATGACCTCACCTGATGATTTCAGATGGTGCTTGCTATTCAAGTTGAACTATTTTTTTAAAAAATGAAATATAGTCAAATAATCATTAGTCACAGGGAATCTAGAGACAGAAAAACAGATATAACTGTATTTTGAGAATTAGTATGCTAATATGATGATCATTTACTTGGGTGAAAGCCTTCATGTATAATCCAATTTTTACAGAGCAAAGGTTTGAAGTTAATCTCCCCTCCTATTTTGACAGCATGTGGTTTATAAAATTTACCTGACAAATGAACCTGCCTAAAAAGAAGAGAGTATAAAGATAGTTTGTTCTCTTTATATTGCCTTAGCAAAATGGACGTACTAACAAGAGGGCAAAGGATAAATGAATATTATTTCTATTGTGTCTAACATATTGCTTTATGATGGTCCTTGTCCCTCCCAGAAGATAAGGAACTCTGGATCATTTTTAGTTTTTGAAGTTCTAGTATGTCTAAGAATGAAAGAAAAACAATGCTGATATGGATTTTAAAAGGAGTTAAACATTAGATGCATGATGCTTGCTTTCATGCGATCATACCCTCTTCAGTAAATCTCTGTGATCACTATCACCCCCAGGATTTTAATAAGCCTTTTAAAGGCAGGAAAACCCAGTCTTTTAAAATAATGTCTTAATCCAAAAATTTGACTTCAGACTTAAATGCTATGGTTTTTTTTGTGACATTCTTTACACCTTAAGGTTTTAGATAAGCTAACTGAGGGAAAAATTCTGAGCAGAGATAACAAAGAATGAGCTCAAAGAGATCTGCATGCTAGGAATACAAACACTTTGGCACTTCCCAGGAGTTTTGATTAAAGTACTCAGCTAGAGCATGCACTCCGTCAAGGGCTATTTCCAGCCACGTTGGACAGAGAACAGCGAGCTCCTGTGGTGACCAGGCAATCCACAGGGACACCGAAGTTTACAGTCCCTTGGGGTAGACAGACATTCTCCTTGTCAGGCGCGGAGTGCTCTGGGTGACTTGCTGCCAGCAGTTGGACTAGGTCAAATTTGGTGTGAAACAGTGGCACTATATCTTGTTCCCCCTAATGTTTCCCAAACCACAAGAACTTGGCATACATCTATGTATTCTTTTATTGGTTGTCTTACTATGCCTGCATATGCCTTCATTTTCTAGGATTAGTAACTCAAATTTACAATTTTGGAGAGTGACGTCAATATTGCTGCAAGAAAATTGGAAATTATTTAAAAGGAATTTCCTACATAGAGGGCATGTTTTCTCATAATCTTTTTGACTAGCACCACCTTCTCAGAAAACAAACAAACAAACAAAGAACTACTCAGCATTCAGTGACACTTAAAAACGTTTGCTTTCACGTGTCAGGATAAACTAGAAGCAGCTGCTTTTCATTCCCGCAAGCCAAGGGAGCTTGCTTCGGGAAAGCACTATATAAGGAAACAAACTGGCCGCATTCGCCTTGGCCTATCCTACTTTTCACACTACAAGTCCTACCCCGTAAGAAATGACGGAATCACAGGACATCCAGAGCAGTTGGTCACCCTACATAGATATTTAGGCAGGAAAATCATCGCTTTGCTTGTGAGGAGATTTGTTCTGTTTTGCATTTCTCAAGAGGTCCTTTGTTCTGAGCCTCTTGTATCATAGGTAGTGCTTTCTAAATTCCAAGGCACCATTTCAGGTCCATCTGTTTAAGCAGGTTTCCTCTGTTGATGGAGGAAATAAACTCCTGTTACTCTTCCTTTCTATTTATGAGGCTCTTTTCTCCCTAGGCATAAAAGGCTTTCTAAATATCTCATTAATCCTCACAGGATCCCAGTTGGTAGGGAAGCAAGCATTATAACTTCAAGTAGTGAAGATTCTTGTCACTCTAATAATAACATTTTATTACTTACCGATGTGGTTTTATGGTGAGTACCTTAAAGTCTGAAACAGAGTGGCTTTTGCAAATGTAAATGGCAAACAAATAACACCATCATGAATATAAATGCTTATGGATAAATATTAAAGATTGACAGGTGTAAGGTAGAAAATCACAGTGCTATCTCTTCTAATTTGTCTTTTCTTCTGCTTTCTCACTTTAAGTTAGTTATTTTCGCCAGCCTAAAATATTTTCTATGCAAATAATTAAGCCTTTTCAAACCTGTCCTATGTGCTAATGTGGAAACATGCATATTTAGATGCTAGTATTGCCTTCAAGCCTCGAGTAACACTTGAGTCTGCTAGTTTCCTTTTCAGATTCATGGGATAGTGCCAAGAATTCTGTTATGGCTCCTGCCCAGCATTGCCACTGAGACTCTGTCTGATGACAATCGACAGGTCTCTTATTCTCTGAGACACCATTCCTGCAGCTTGGAATTTCAGGCTTGAACAATGGACTGCCGAGCTTCCTCTATTTTAGAGATAAAGGAGAGCAGAGGCTCAGCGTGTTGGGTCTCCCTTTGGGGCACAGGCCAGGACCACACCCAAGTCTCTGTAGCCCTCTCCAATGAGCCTCCAATAAGACAAAATTCTTCCTGAGCTCAAAATTTTAAATCCTCTATGTAATGTCCCACAGACCACCTTGCCACTTTCCCAGCAATATTGAATATTGTCCCTATGTTTTTCTGCCTGCATCTCCTGAGACTGGAAATGCAGTGAAACCTGCTTAAGAGACCACGTCTATTCATAGACCACCTGCCTAAACAAATTTGCCAAACACTAATTCAATTTTCTGGAGGCGCGCTGCATCTGGTGGCCACCTGCTTTATGGGTTTGAGTAGCTCACTGAGGGCAATAGGTAATGAAGTCTTGAGTCTCTGGGAAAAGAGTTAAAACAAGTAGAGCCTCCTGAAATGTATTGTAAATGAAACTTTTAAAATTATGTGTGTCTTACATAGCCATAGTTCTCTTGGCATAACTTATAACTTGGCAGATTATGATATACTCTAACAGATACAAATTCTAGCCTTTTTATCATATATTCTTTTTCAACCTAGAGACTGTTGGTTGGGAATGTGGATAATTGATGGCGATAACTTAAACAGAAACTGTTCTGGATTCCCAAACTGGTGGTTTGTCCGTGAAGGTGGTTCTCACATCAGTAGTTCATCAACCACTGTACCCAGTTTGACAGGACATATCTGCCTTGGACAGTGTCCATTCCCTCTTCTCTGTGTCATTTAGACGGGATAGTCACAGTGCTTTGCACAGGACCTAGACATGGTTATTAAGGTTGCTACCTTCACTCTGTGAGGTATCATTTCCCCCAAGCATTATGGGAAATAAGGTGCTTAATTACTTAAGCAACTTTTTAATATAAGAATGAAAGTTTTCATCATGATGAAGAGTGAAGTAATATATATATATATATATATATATATATATATAAATTACTTTCTGGTGAAAAGAAGCAAAGAAAAACACAAAACAAAAGCCCTCACAGAAGAAATATACTGTGAATTAAGATGCCTAAATGATGTCATAAGACAGTCTTTTCACCTCTCAAAGCCTATTAAAGTCTCCTATATTTTACAAAAAATGTTGGCAATATAGTGCTGTATATCACGACTGGTTTTACTATGTTTCATCAAATTTAACTTGCACTGCACTTTATGAATAAATAAAATAATTAAAATTATTTTCCATGATAATTTTAGAGATCAAAAGTATGAAAAGGACATCATAGAATAGATGAACTCTGTCCATCTAAAAATGTATATTATCTGTTTTCCAGATTTATACTAAGACTCTAGAGGGCTTTAACAGAAAAGAAAGCAGTGGTCTTTTACTTTTGACAAGTTCCAAGAAGAAGTACAATTACATGGAAGGAACTTCAATAGCTTAGTGGGTTAGTCATTGGGTTGCTAACTGCAAGGTCAGTAGTTCAACCCCACCAGCTGCTTCTCATGAGAAAGACGAGGCTCTCTGCACCAAGGCACCAATGTTTATAGCCTCAGTGCCACAGGGCAGTTACACTTATACCTTCAATAGTTTGAATTGACTCAATGGAAGTGAATAATATTATCCCATATAGAAAACTAGGAGAAGTAATAATACAGTGAATATTTTAATCTAATAAGGTAGACTAGAAGTAGCTATTTTCTACATAGATAATTCATACTGCATCTAAGAGATTTCGTTTCTTTAGAATAACTCATTTTAGACCTAAACATAGTTTTAGTGTTTCCTGAGAGAAGGAATCATTATGGCAAAGAGTCTCTAAACAATGCCAGAAACTCAATGTAACAAATCTTTCATTCCTCACACTCTGCCCTGTCAGGTCAGAGGACACATGGATAAGAAACACATGAAGTCAGAAGCAAGACATTGCTGTCTTATGTGGTGGTGACATTTATATGTGGATAGCAGCATCCTTTAATATTTTCTTCAACCATCAACCAAATGCTTTCTGACATTATATTCTAATTTTGCAAGATACAGAATCAGGTGGCATAAATGACAGAGGAGGTGAGCTGCAAATCTCAGTTTAATGTCTCATTTTTCTCATTTTCTAGGGGTTGAGACAGATAGAAACATTCTGAAAAATCCACTTCTATGCAGATGAATCTTCATGAATGCAAATTCTATTGACTTTAACATTCAATTTGCAAGCAAACTTGAAAGGTTTAAAATTGCACTTGAAAATGCCTTCTTTCTGGCAGTCAAGAATAAATATCCCCAAAGCAGTCCCTGACATTAGGATTAAGTCAGAGGAAAACGACATTTCAATCCACGATGATGAAATGTGGATTTCCCATCACGGTTGGCAGTGTGTCATCATCTCTTTACTGGGACAGAGCACTGGGCCTCCCATTTTTCTAGGACCAGCACCAAACTGTGTCCTCAATATGTGCTGCTCCTGTGGGCACGGCTCCGTCAATTCAGACTCAGCATCTCACTGGGAAAATTGAACCAAACTTTGCCGGCTGCCGAGCCAACCTCCCAATAGTTACAGCTGAGCCCCCTGTTGCCACCAATTGATCTTATTGAAGGTCTTATTCTTTTATACAGACTCCTGATTTACCAACCCTGTTGTCCTTTTCCAGGATAGGCCTCTTCTGATAATATGTCCAAAGTACTTGAGACAGTCTTGCCATTCTCACTCATATTGTGGCTCAATTTCTAAGATTTGTGTTCATTCTTCTCTGAGCCCTTGTTAGAATCTTTATCAAGTCAATTCATACTATATATTAAATGAATAGTGTCAACCAACACCTTATTAATTAATTTACTCAAGAAAGAGCTCTTGAAAACTTTTTATCACTTTCCTCAGAAAGTCTTTCTGCTACACTTTAATTCTCCTTCCTGCATGTTCCTCTCTTTTTTTCTTTTGCTGTAAAATAGACTTCATTATCTTCAGTCTGGCTGCTAGTACCTCATCTCCACTTGATTTCCCATTTCCAGAATGGAGTGCTTTTTCATCTGTCTAGCTATTATTGTCAAAGCTGGCTTCTTCATCTGTCACATTGACCCATCTTTTCCTACTTGACGTTCTTCATCAATTTTCTGTTGCATTGAACACCAAGTCTGCAATATTCTCATTATTCCCTCAAGCCTCCAGCATGATCAAAATACTTTCCTTTTTTCCTCTCCACCTTTTGCAGACCTTTTATCTGCCTCAAATTTGTTTCCTTGGGTGAGACTCATTTAAATTGTCAACATTTTTCATCCTTTCACAAAGCACAATTTATCTTGACAGATCTTTCTTTTCTAGCCCACAAAACATTATTCAAGTAATTTAAAGTTTCTTAAATTATTTTGTTTCTAGCAAGCCTTTATAGGCTAATCAAATTAGTAATAGCTTACTGCCATCCTGACCAATCAAGAAAACGAAATTTCCTTTTATTATACCATGATCTTTCTTACAGCAACGGTCTTGTCTTTGGAAAGATATCAAGTTTTCTCATTCCAAATTATGTTGCATAAAATACCTTGCTTGATTCTTGGTGTAAGAATATACTCCATTGTCTGTATATTTTCTAAATGTTATCCAATGTCTGATTATCTCTTTGAAGACAGGAACTGTTTAAACAAGTGTCCCTGGAAATATTTTTAAGTTCTATATTCACTAGGTAATAACTTTTTATTACTATTATTTATTAATTATGATAAGAACAAACCCTACAGGAAGCAGGCACCCAGAAACTAAATAAAAAGAGCTCAGGAAGAGTGTGAAGAACTTTATTTAACAAAAACGACAGTTACTTTTTGAGGGAGGTTGCAGTCGATAAGTAATAGAGCTCTTCTCATTGCAGTGAGTATGTTTGCCTCTCCCTTCTAAAACTGTCATTGGCACACTACAATAGACATATAAGAAAGCTTATTAAAAATGCACATCCATAGACACCCAGGCTAATTATTTTTACATATTTAACCTAGAAGGAGTAAAAAGTGTCCATGATTTAAGATTTAAAGAAATTAGCTTCTACTTGCCATTTCTGATATTTCAGTGTTTTTGACACATTAGAGGATGTCAGTAAGTAGACTAATCCCATGTGTTTCCTGCAGGAAGATTTATTGAAAGTAGAACTATTATACGTATTTATTGTTATCCTTTGAAAATGAATTGTTGTATCAGTTTTCCTTTCTATTGGGATATTTGTGAAAAATGCGAAGCATACAGATGTTTGGTCTCCCCCATTATGTGGGAGATTGCCATTGCCTGTAATTCAGAACATTGATTTGACCTCTTAGCAATTTTGAAATGAAGTTGGCTGGTTCTCCCTACCTGATTGTTTTATGGATTCTAAGCAATCTTTGGGAAGGAGTAATCAGGGCCACTTGTGACAGGGAGGTGATGTGCAACAAATAGAAACTTGAGACCACTGGTTCCTCTTGATATTGGATTGGGGGAGGAAAGCAGTGTTGGGGTGAAACTTTACTACAGACAAGGATAGAAATGTGGGGCATATAATCTTTAAAAAATGCTTGCAATTTGAACATAGTTTATGGAAGTATTTTCCCCTCTTCATTCGCTTCTTTAAATAATTTCTCTCAAACTTAATAAAGAATAATGTACTATCTCTTAATTACCAACTTTAGCTTTCACTTCCACCCCTCTCTTTCAACTTCTTTAATGTTCTTCATCTCCTGGGGCTAGAAACAATTGCAACAAGAATGGAGGATTGATTTGAATAGATTGCAAGCAGTGTTGTGTATTTAATTTCTCCATTATACTATCTATGCGAATTTTCAATTTTAATTTTTCGAAGAGAAAATTAATTCCTGCTTTGCTCTAATCATATTCATAAAGTTTTTTAACAAGGTCCAATGTCATGAAATTCAGTAAGTATCACAACACAAAGGGTTTCAGAGTAGAGCTGTGCTTCACAGGGTTTGAAATAGCTGTTTTGTCAAGTGCTTAAGTTCTTGCAACATCCAGGTACTCCTTAAGGATATCTAAATCAAACAAAACCAAAACCTGAAAACATTGCTGCTGTCAAGTTAATTTCCTTCCATGGCAACCCCTGTGTTGTGAAGC
Organism: Nesogale talazaci; assembly: GCA_004026705.1. Lineage (NCBI taxonomy): Eukaryota > Metazoa > Chordata > Mammalia > Afrosoricida > Tenrecidae > Nesogale > Nesogale talazaci. Next base: position 144,482 of record PVJH01002567.1, on the reverse strand, counting down.
AAAACTGTGCATCATGGGGTTTTTAAGGTTGTGTCCTTTCAGAAGCAGATTACGACATTTTCTCCTGAAGTTATTGATCATGATGTATGGTAGTTTTTTCAATTAAATAATGTTGCCTGTTTGAATTAGTCCCTGACCTCACAGGGGTACTTTACATACAAATTTGAACTTAAAAAATCTTCTTCATTTGTTATTAGAATATTTTTCTCCTAATGTAGTCTGCTAAATATTTACGTTATGCTCTTATTTCTTCAGGTATTTCTCTAACCTTATACCTATGTGGTTTGCTTTTTATTCATCAGAGCTAGAGAAGGAAAATAGTTCTCCAGTTTTAATGTGTGGTTTCTTTCTCTAATTGGTGCAGAGATGAAAATGACCTCATGCAAACATAGCTGTGATGCCATTCATCGGATTATGCAAATAGTTCACATATCGACAGCTAATGTCAAGGTTAGCGTTTCAAGCTCCCCCAGGGGCGGTTCCCAAGAAAACCCTGGAGATCTAATTATCAAAAATCAGCCTCTGTAACCCCCGACTCTGAGGCACGTGGATCGTCCTTAGTTGAAATCAATTCCACAGCAACTGGCATCTGGGTGGGTATAGTCACCGGGCGTCACAAGCACTTCTGAAAGTAGATCATGAGTTATCGTCAAGAGGGACCTGCCAGCCATCATTCCTTATGCGACATATTGTAATTCCAAACTAAGATGCCTATAGGTATAGTCCCATTTTGGAGGGTTTTCGATACCATTCTCACAGACAGGATTTCAAAACCAAGCTCCAAACTCACCGTCATCGGCTTGATGCCAACTGCAGCTGCCCTACAGAACGGTCCCTGGGTTGCTGAGATGGTGTGTGCTTCTGAGAGGACAAAGACCCACCTTGCTTCCTTGGGGCAGCTGGTGGCTTCAAACTACTGGCCTGAGGTGGCATTGAGACCTTACCTTATTAAAAGGTATGAGCCAAGGTACAGCCTTTGTTTCTATGGGGACATCTTTAAAATTCCACCTTAGGGGAAGTTGTGAACCCAGGCACACCTTATAGTTCCTGGGGAGTATTTTAAACTCTAAATAGAAGACGTGGCTTTATAGACCATCCTTTGATAGCTAGGATGGGCTATAGTGGTATCATTATAGAGTTCTAACACACATCACCTAAAAACCTAACCTCTATTTCCTGACTGATCTTTGGTAGAAGCAAGAAGATCTGCTGTGACTCTTGGATATTTCTGGTTTTGGGTTCTGTACTTCACAGTAGTGAAGACCTTCAGACTTGAGACTGAACGGCACCCACCATCATACAAAATATTTCCTCAATATTAATTGAGTTTCTGTAGGTCATCCCAGTGAGTCTAAGAATCATAGGGTGTAAAAAAATATACCCAAGGAGGAGTGAGGGGAAGATGGGGAAGAAATGGAGTAGATAGCATCATGGAAGTGTTGGACATTGGGGACATCGTTAATTTAATCTCCAAGGCCTAGGCCTAGTCTGATATTAATTTTTTGTAAAAGGAATTATTAGCACAGATAATAGAATGGATAGCAGAAGAAAACTCAGTGCATTGTGAAATATATCATTATCCACAATTTTTGCCATAATAAAATAAATTAGGCATTCCAAGTAATTTATTGATATTAGTGCAGGAAAGTTTACAGAAGCCTCTCTCACCTGAGAGCAACTGGTATTTAAAAGATGATATATAGTTTTCCTTTGTAAGTATTGCAAAAGCAACAGAATATTTTTCTAATGAAATGATCTAACCTTCCTATACTTAAGAATATTGGTTTTTAAATAATATTCTCCAATTTAAGGTATCAATTCTCACAAGAAATGTCTGATGTTTATACCCAAGTCCAAATGTCTCTTAAAACTCTTATTGCGATTTATAAAGCAGAGTTCCAAGCAGTGCAAGTCATTTTATGTATTTATCTCTTTTTGACAGTTCTATCAGCTGAAGACTTAGTATCAGCTATGAATCCCATTACTATGATTTTGCTCTTATTCCAAATCATTAATATTGATGCTAAATAAATGATAGTGTTATCCAAGCTAAATAATATTATTCTAAACTGCTTAGAAAAAGCAGCACTCTTACAATTTTTCTTATTGCCTTTGCAAAATGAGGAGGAACTGAAATATGACAGCAGAGCTTTAGCCAGAAATTGCAATGCTGATATTCTGCATTTCGTTTTTCCTCTAATATTAGACACATTTATTAAAACTAAAAGACTATGGTCCTATTACTAAAAGTTTTATTTCAGTCATAAAGCATGGAGGCAAAGTTACATTGATTTCCATGTTATTTTAGCTACTTAAGGTAAATTCTACATATTGCTAGAAATTATATCCAATGGTGCTATTATAAACTAAAATTATATTATATATATACATTAGGTCCAAATTCATTTTTTAAAAATGTGTTCTCCAAATTAAAGGATACATTACAAACACCTTGCTTGCCTTTTACCCCAACACCACTTTCCTTAAACATATAGACTACCTAATGTTTTAAAACAACTTCTTAGTCACTTTACTACTTAACTTGAACCAGAGGCATTATATAAGAATATATAGTTTTGTAAGAAAGCATCTTACCATCGAGAGTAAGTTGACATCAGGTTGCATATATTTTCTTCTTCTTTGTTTATTGTGGTATATTAATTTCTTAAGGCTGCTAATAACAAAATACCATAGACTGGACTCCCACAGAAGAGAAATTTACTGTCTCACAATTCTGGAGGGTGAAGGAATAAATCAGCATGTCTAGTACAGCATGTTCTGCAAGAGTTTTTACAAAAGCATTTCCCAAAGAGTGCCACACTATTCCTTAGGGGGCACTGGGACTGTCCAGGGGGCTGTAAAACAGATGAGTGCACTTTCTCTTGGATTACAGACTATATATAGTACAAACAACTTTTATTTAGGAGAGAGACTGAGGTTTTTGCCGCTCCCCTCCCTGCCTCTGCCACTTTCCTGAAAAGGGCTTGGCAAAACTGTGTACATTCTATCTTGCTTCACCCAACTTCTAGGCATTCATTGACTTGTGTGCAGCTACTGCATAGTTCCACTTTCCACTTCCACTGTCCTGCTTTGTGTCTGTGCCTCTTTTCCTCTTTTCAAGAAAGATATTTGTAATAGAAATATAATGGAGACTCATATATGAAGAAGATACACTCTGTTTCATAGCTGGTAGTGACTCTAAACATGCCACTCTTACAGAAGTTCACATTCTCAGGTGTCAGACCAAGACTTAAGCATATCTGCTGGGGGTATTTTGGGAGGAGACACATTCAGGCCATGGCATCCAGTGTAGTAATTATTTTTGCTCTTCATCTCTGGTTAATTCTTTTGAGCCAGGTGATTTGTGTGGAATTTGAACTATCAGAACATTTTAATATTATTCGATTTGTTTCGGTTTACTGTAATTGTTTTACATTATTCTAGAGCAAAAAGAAAATGGACCCTAAAGTCAAACATATATTAGAGAGTCTTTTATTAAGAGTCTAATAGTCCAGACACAAACAACTCTGGTGATCCAGGGGAGGGACACAATCCCCTGCCTTATGCCTCTGAAGCTATTAATAGATGATACAAAACAAAGCAAATCAAAACATGATGTCATTGTATCACTGTCTCTCAGAGAGCCGATAGAGGACCATGATTTGGATCAGTGTAAAAATCGTAGATGTGAAAAGCTGTTCTGGGACTTCTAGTGCCCGGCTACCGAATGGCTGGAATATGATTGATGACCATGTAGACCTGAGTGAAAAGGAGCTCTCGTAGCATATTGGTTATGCCATCAGCTGCTAATTACAAGTCCAGCAGTTTAAAGCCACCCGCCACTTTGCAGGAGAAAGGTGAGGCTTTCTACTTCGTGAAGATTTACAGTCAAAGAAACTCCCAAGGGCTGTGCTCTCCTGTAGGGTCAACAAGAATCAGAATTTGCTCCATGGCGGTGTTTGCTTTTGTGGCTTTAATGACAATTTGCTTTCTTTGTGTCTGATGTCCTTGATGTCATCCTCAAACTCTTCTGATCTGTAGTCATGGGTATTCAATCTGGATCTGTCTTTTAAAATCTTCTGTTCACTGCTTTTACTTCATCATTTCCTACATTCACTTTAGGTCGTGTTAGGTCACTAGAGTAGGGACAAGTGGGGTTGTCTGCCAGTGCCTGTAAAGGCCCACACAGAGTGGCTGAAAAGAAATAAAGCCGCCTTGAACAACTATGGGCAGTTCCAAGTTGAGCATGGGCAGACTAGGATCCCCTAGAGCCAGGTCAAACCAATACCTTGGACAGACTCACTTTAGCTATGACACATAGATGGGCCTGAACTCAGTCAATAGGGTTAACCAATGCCTTCAACCATGCCCGCCCATGCCGAGGTGATAAATAGGCCAGCTGTGGGAAGGCCAGCTCTCTCTCTTTTGATCTTGTGGCAGCTCAGAGGACAGGTGCACACATGTGCTGTCTGAGTGTGCCCTCTCAATGTCCCCATGGGGCCTGCATGCATTTGGACTCTTAGGCTCTTGCTCCCTTGTTACCTTCGTTTCTTGACCTCTTGGTCTCTGGAGATTCCCCAGTTCTGCACTTGCGGGTGTTCTTTTCCACATGCTTTTTCATGCCTAGCTGTGAACGCCAGCATGGCTTCCACATGGTTTGGCAAACTTTCCAGAATCAGTGTGTACACTTTAGAGACTGCAAAACCTAAAATTTTTCTATTCCTTCATAAAAACTGTCTTGGATTACAAAATGCATTTTCATGGGCATTCTTTCATCATATGAAACAAAGAACTAAGGTATGACCCATTTCAGAGACCTAACAGTAGTCTACATTCATGAGCATGTTCCAAACACTGACATCATATATACATATATCTGACTACATATATACATACATACACATATATAAACATATGTTTCTCAAATGAACTTTTTCCTATCTAATGACCTAACAACAATAAATAACAAAGACCTTTTTGGAGCCCTGGTGGCATAGTAGTTATATGTTAGACTGTGAACCATAAAGTCATTTGCTGAAACCACCAGTCTGTCTCCTGGAGGAAAACATGGCATTTTACTCCATTCCAAGTTATAGTCTTGAAAACTCACAGAGGCCACATCACCCTACTATGAGGATCAGCAAGAGTCAGCGTGGAAATTTAGGCCATTAGTTTATAGTTTTGGTTTAGGTAACACTCAACTATTCTATATAAATTATTAAGGCTGTGACCAGGCAAGTTCCTGAGTTCTTTGTGTAGGTCTTAGACAAAGCGATTCTTTCATGGAGTTAGGCAAGGAGCTGACTCTATTTTCAGTTTCACTGAACCAGAGAATGAACTGATCTTTCCTAAGGTTATCTCTGATTTGGGAGAGAGACAAGGTTTTCTTCTCCCATAAAGAGTTAGTCTCAGAAACTCACAGGGGCATTTCTACCTTGTCCTTTAGGGTCATTCTGAAACAGAATTCACTCCAGTTTCTGGGACAAGTTCTTATCTTTTGGATAGAATTGATTGTTTAACCACCTGTGCCACTTTCAGATCCCTAGATGTCAAGAGAGGCCAGCCATTCTCAATCTGTGGATTGCAACCCTTTTGGGGATCGAAGGACACTTTCACAAGGGTTGCCTAAGACCACTGGAAAACATATTTCCAATAATCTTAGCAACCACGGCACTGCTCCTCTATCCATCTCCAGGTGGGTCCGCCCACATGCAGATATGCCCACATACGAATACCTGGTGTAAAGACTGTTACCCATGCTATACCATGGTTCAAGACAAAATTTCATTTTTTTGTAATTAGAAATAAGTATTTAGCAACATATAATTACATACTGTTTTGACATTATTCGCTATGCTTTAATTATGTTCAATTTGTAACAAAGAAAATACATTCTGCATATCAGATACTTACATGATGATTCATAGCAGTAGCAAAATTACAGTTATGAAATAGCAATGAAAATAATTTTATGGTTGGTGGTCACCAGAACATGAGGAGCTGCATTAAAGGGTTGCGACATTAGGAAGGTTGAGAAACACTCAGATAGGCGAATGATAGATTTATGGAACTTTGAAGCGGTTAAAAGGCACATCACATGTCAGATTATAACTCTTTACAGCCTTGTTTTTCTCCTTTAAAGCAGGTGGGGATTTCAAACTGCTGACTTTCAAGATAATCACTCCACAAGCAGGGCTCCTGGCTTCTCTGAGTATTGTCAAATTACTGATTTAAAGATCAGGAAGATCTCAAATGACATCTCACATGCCAAATTTCAAAATGGTGTTAGGGCTTCCATTGTACATCATAGGTTTCCACAAAACAAGTGTCTTCAAATTTAGCTGTCCTATACTATGATTCAAAGATGTAATAATTGGTATAGCATGCAGAAACTGGCAAATTATAGCTTTAATAAAAGATTAGTTAATTTCCTTCTGTTTATTAGATTATTAATCCTTTATCTCACAGATTTACACATATCTATAATCTATCCCAGAACTTGATATATTTTTAAAGTATATATTTAAAATATTAATAAAGGTTGATAAATATTTGATAAGAATTATTATTTGATAATAATAAATATTAGCTAAGAAAATAGATATTACCTTAATAAACTTCTAGACACTTTCATAGCCTACCATCCCAGGAGGTTTTAACTGCTTTTGAGTTACATTAAACCATCATTGTCCATCTAACCAACAAGAATTTCTGGATGGCACACATGGTTAAGAATTCAACTACTAGCCAAAAGGTAGGAGTTTTGATGCCCTCAGAGGAACCATGAAAGATGGGGCCGATGATTTGTTTTCAAAAGGGAAACTGTGGCGGTCATGTGTTTATGTTAATTTCATGATTGAAATGTAGGGGTAGAATCTAGTCTGTTAATCTGGAGATAGTCATTGAGAAGCCAATGAGGCCTCCGTGTGGCATGGTTTTCTCCTGAGACTTCTGGGAAATCTCATGATATTTTCCTCGTGAAGATGAGAAGCTATCTTCCCCAGCTGTTGGGAGTTACTCTCAGAGACAACACACTACGGACAAGACAAGATGGCAGCGTCCGAGGATCCGGAGGAGAAGACACACGACCTTGCCCTGATGGAACCAGACCACTGAAATTGGAGAGGCCACCTGGAGTCCCCTGCCAGTGCTGAGTTGCTTCTAACACCACTGGATGCTGTTGATGGACCCTGAGCCTTGGAAGGGAGGAGTCATGAGGGGACCCCTGCCAGCGCCAGGACTCTGCATTCACTAGCCTGTGACTTCGTGAGTCAGAAGAAGATATATAGACTGGTATCAGACACATGAGCTAAGATCAGACTTATGACTTTGTACTGGGCTGGGTTGGGATGCTTTCTCAATGTTCCCTTTCTTTTGTATATAAACCATTACCTTATAGCCATATGCATATCAGTGAATTTGTTCCTCTAGTCTACCCGGACTAACACAGAAACCTTATGAAGTAGATCTTCTCTTGATGAGTTTTCCTGAATCAGAATTGAATGGATACCAATTAACAACAATGTGCTCCTGGGAATCCTTGAGTTCTGATTCATATTTACTGAAATAAACCTTCAGAGATAATGTTTGAAATTAGTGAAGAAGCCAAATTACAAGGACAAAAATCTAAAAAGAAAATTTATGCTAATTAAATATCTATACTCAGAGCAGAAGGATGTGTTAGGATGATAATTATGATTTTTCAGCACCTCAGATGCAAAGAAATAAGTAATAAATCATGAAAACCATATGGACTGACTTGATGAAATTAAATGTACTAATTTGTAGCTGGTTAATGATTACTGATTAGAATGCCAAATATAATAATCTGTGTATATATAACTGTGGTATAAATGAAATAATTGACTGATCTATATAGATGGTGTGAGATTTATAGAACTCCATGAAGTGTGGTTCAGTGATTTATTTGACTGGGCTCTTCCAGTCTTAGTTTTTGTAATTCCCCCCCCCCAAAAAAAAAATTACTAAGTGGGAGTATGCAAGATATGTTTATATCTTTTTTTTTGTGGATCTTGGTAGGATAAAGTCAGAAAAGCTAGAGGATTATATGTAATTTTGAATGATTTTTGACAGGATTTATGGTGACAGTAAAGCTTGCAACTCCACGGTGAGAATTGTTCACTTTTGTCATACTTCTGGGTATATAATGAGCCCTCTAGGCAAAAGGAAGAGGGGATCTCACTGTCATGAAGAGAAAAAAGTCAACAACAGATGATATTCTTTGTACCTCAAAATCTCTGTGAACCTTGAAACAGGTAGAGAGCTAGGATACTAAAAAAGTGGCAGAGGTGGATGTAACAGAGAAGCAACAATAAATGTGCCATAGGTGTATGATGAAGCGGTGACTTTCCCAGTCTACAGAGTCAGGCAAGTGAGGGTCTTAGGGCAGTAGCCTTGCTTGATGCATGGGGAACTTCTAGGTATTTCTGTAGAGGGGTTTTAACATTTGCTTGAACATGTCAGAAGTGAAGGGGTAACTTGCCTGTTGGGGTCAGGAATTAGAGAACTGTACACCTTTGGGTGCACCTCCCTGGAAAAGGCATTTTTGATCTGAAAAAATACCTTTGTCATGAGAATAACCTGAATTTGGTGTGGCTATGGAGTTGAATTGTCAAACCTTGCAGAGAAATATGAGGAATAGATAGTTAAAGTCAAAAGTAGTTAGGAATGTTGGGTGGTATTGAGTTGATGCTTCTTCCCATCCTGAAGACAGAGGAGGTAAGATGTTGCCATCATGCCACCTTCACAGAAGTGACACAAAAATGAAACATGTATAATATGTAAATGAAGTATTACCTAATGTAATTATAAATCATATTCTGCCATGTGAAACCATAGATTCCTGTCACTTTGTTGTACTGTAGGATGTAAATACTGCTGTGGAAGCTTTCTGGTGAGATTTCAAAGACCAGCAGGGTCACCCTGCTGATTTCAAAGAAATCAGCTCTTAACAATCTTCTTGGCTAGGAACATACCAAGAAGTCTATTTACCAAAAAATTGACTGAGCACTTCAGAGGGTGAGTCACTTAAAACCTGATGGACAGAAGGAAACATTAGCATATGCTGCAAATTTTAATGAACAGTATCAGAAAAATTTCAAGAGATATACTAGAAAATGAGCCTTTCAGGTGAGAAGGCACTTCAACTATCATGGAGACAGAGCTGCCTTCTCAGAGCAGAACTGCCCATCATGGTGTTGAGGGAGTACAGCCTACAATAGTAAAGCCTTTGGGATCTTCATTTGCTCATGATGTATGAATCAAAATGAGAAGAAAAAACTACAGACATCTATCAATAATTAGATCTTGAAATGTCTGGTGGATGAATCTAGGAATATTGGAAGTCACCAAAAACACAGTGCAGCACATCAAATTAGATATTCTAGGTATGAGTGAGTTGAAATGAACTAGTCCCCAGTTTAAATGATCATCCAATAATAGTTGCAGAAGCACATTGACAAGGAGCTGCCAGAAGTTGAGACTGGAGTCAAAAGGGAATATGGGAGAAGGAAATCATTGCAGGAAATCAGTTGAATCTTGGTTGAAAACAGAAAATATCAGAAAGGAATTTACAGAGGTTTTATTAAATAACAAAGCAATTCAAATGTGTAGAGCATAAAATATATGGAAAGCCTTGAGAAGAACAGAAATTCCAGAATACCTCATGGTGCTCAGTTGGGACCTAGCCATGGCAGTTCTGCACACAGAACAGGGATGACTACATGGTCTAAAATCAAGGCTGTTATATGTCAGAGTTGTACCTTCTTCTCATACTTAATACATCTATATGCTCAGAAAAGAATCAGATAAACGGGATTACATGAAGCATGATGTGGCATTAGGCTTTGAGGGAGGCTTGCTAATAACCTGACATAAGCAGATGATACACATTGATTGATGAATGTGAGGAAAATTTGAAGTTTTTAATGACGAAGATCAAGGATTGAAGCTTTTGGTATGGACTATAAATCAATGTAAAGAAAACCAAAATCCTTTCACCTCAATCAATAGGAAAATCTTGATAAATGGAGGCAATGTTGAAGTTATACAATTTCGTCTTGCTTTAGTCCATCAATATTCATGGAAGCAGCAGTAAAGAGATCAAATGATTATAAGAAGAGCTAGTTGAAATAGTAGAGGGGCAGTAAAGAGGAGATGGGCTTTGTCAAGACGGATTGACACAGCGGCTGCTACATTCAGCCCAAACATAAAACAGCATGATGCAGGACACAGTGGTGCTTAACTGTTTTGTGCATAGGGGTTCTATGAGTTGGAACAGACTTGAAAGAACCTTATAACAACAATGTGAAGAATCAACTGCAAAATGATCCTTAACATATTTCCTTTTTTTTTAAATGAATCATTTTATTGGGGCTCATACAACTCCCATCACAATCAATACAAACATCAATTGTATGCAGGCCACATTTACACACTTATTGCCATTATCATCCTCAAAACATCCTCCCTCCCTCCAGGCCCCCAGTATCAGCTCCCTATATTACCCTTCCTTCCCCCCTCCCTTGAGCCCTTAGTAATTTATAAATTGTTATTATTTTCGTACTATACACTGTCCAATATGTCCCAACACTCACTTCCCTGTTGTCCATGTCTAAGAGAGGAGGCTATGTGTAGATCCCTGAAGTTGGTTCTCCCTTTCTATTCCTCCATCCCTCCACCCTCCCGGTATTACCACTCCTATTACTAGTCTTGATGGATCATCTGTCCTAAGTTTTCCATGTTTCCAACTTCACTGTACATCTCCTGGTCTAGCTGGATTTATGTGGTAGAATTGGGGTCATGATAGTGGGTGGGAGGCGGCATTTGGGAACTAGAGGAAGGTTGAAAGAACCTTACAACAACAATGTGAAGAACCAACTGCAAAATGATCCTTAACATATTTCAATGATTTTGTAGTCATTCATTTATTTTGTAGCATAATTTTAATGTTAGTGAGAGAAAATTAAAATGTGTATCTAAAACACAAGTTTAAACACAAGTAATGTAGTGACTTCACTCTTAAAAATGTTTTTAACATGTCTATTAAAACTACCATATTTCAATGAGATCCTTCAAGAGAGACTGCATATTTCAATTAGCCCAACAATAAAACCAAGGCACCCCTTTCCACTCATAATGACTTTATTTATATTAATGCTATAGGACAGACTAGAACTTCCCGCTAATGTTACCAAGGAGGTAAAACTTTGCTGGTGTAGACTTCCAGAGCTTTATCCCCAAAGTTCCTGCTGAGTTCAACCAACCTGCCATACTACCAACCTTTTATATTTTTTCAATTATCAATTCAGTGCCTACCACTGCATCACCAGTACTCCTTATCTGTCAATATGCAACATTATGTCTTTATTTTCCCCAACTAAGCTTTCACTCTAGTTAAAGTAAATTTTGCTGCTCTTAACTGACATTTTGGTTCCCCTTTATCTCACTTTTGATCTTTATTTTATTTTTTTGTTTTCTGCACATTAATTTTATAATAATTTTGGTGTCTTCAAGATCTATTCCATCATAAGGCAGGGTAACTCTTATTTTATTTTTAATCAATAACATTTCCATAAGCTCTGAATGAAGAACAAGGACATTTACCAATACATTTAAATTTTAATTTAATTTGTTCCTGTATATCTTATAATGTACAATAAAGTATGTACTATGTAAATTATACAATAGAATGTGTTACCTCTTTTCATCCTTTCTGCCTATTTTAATGTGTTCAAGTACTTGGAAATATGCTCCTTAGTTCATCACCTAATACTAATTATGTGGTTCTTTTATAGTTTTCTGGATAAATGATCCAGATTGCAAATTTTGATCATCTTGCCCATTGAGATGTAGCCAATTACTATGACCTATGTAGCCATAATTACTTACATTGACAATGCAATGTAATTGGCGTAAGTGAGTAACTCATTGTGCTGTGAACCAGTTAGCAGTTCCAAACCCCTAGACACTGGATAGATAAAGATGAGGCTAATTACTCCCGTATTTAAGAGTAACAGTCTGAGAAACTGACAGCGGCAGATCTACTCTGACTTATAGGCTCACTGAGTCAGAATGGACTTGATAGTAGTGAAGTTTTGTTTGTTTTTATTCCTGTGGCTATTATCTTAGTTTGAAGGGAGATTTGTGTTATAGAATTAAGCAATAACAAAACAAAACAAGACAGAACTCACTGGCAGCCAATTAATTCTGACTCATGACAGCCCTGTAGTACATGGTAGACCTGCATATATGAGTTTCAGAGACCAGCTCTTTATGGGAGAAGAAAGTCTAGTCATTCTCCAGTTATAGGATTAAAGTTGGATCTTGGGGACATTTTTCAGACTACTTTATTTGAGGATATGACATACGATGCCATCCTTCATTTTCTTTGAACATCTCCATCAGTCATTCATCCTTATATGAGAGCCACCTGAGACAGAATTAGAGAATCCAGGGCCATGGAAAGCACATTCAAGATCTCTACCTGAAGAGACACCAGAGATTGTTGTACAGAAGGTCAGGGCGACTGAGGGATAAGACAAAGATGGTCTGACTTCCTGAATCACAGAGGCAGAAAACAAGGAACCATGTGGTAGAGAGACTGAGAAGCAGAAAGACTTGGTTGTTGACTGAGAAGAGGTAATATTATTGACTAATGATTATTTAGTAATGTTTACTGATCCTGGCTTGTGGTAACCTATTAACTTCCCTGATAAACTCCCTTAATTATGTGTACTGTCTATGAAAGCTGTACGATGATTTCAATGAACTATTAAACCCAGCACAGAGAGGTAGATGATGTGGAACCATGGGTTCCCTCAGAAAAGGGAAAGAAGGAAGGAGTATGGAGGCATTTCTGATTCCTGCCTCATTGCAAGAGGGGAGTCAAAGGAGGTCAGAAATGTCCACATCTAGTTAGACATGGGTGTGATAAATATAAAACCAGAGTACGCTGAGACATTCAGCATCTACACCAAAGCTTCAAACAGATCCTGAGTCTGATTTATAAAAGTTTTAGTGAATGCTGGGGTCTTCAACCAGTGGTCTGTTGTGAAAGATCATTTATTTTTTTATTATTAAATCATTTTATTGAGGGCTTGTACATCACTTTTCACAATACATACATAAATATACTGTGCCAGGCACCTTCACATGTCCACTATTATCGTTCTCCAATCATCCGTCTTTTCCCTCGAGGCCCTAGTATCGACTTTTCTATCCCCTTCCCTCTTCCCCTGCTCTCTCCTTCCCACCAACCCTCAACACTTTATAAATTATTATCATTCTTTCATATCTCACACTGCCCGACCTTTCCTCCAACCCCCTCCTTTGATGCCCATCCTTCAAATAGGAGCTTATGTGTATATCCTTGAAGTTGGTTCCATCTCTCCGCCTCACCCTCTCTCTACCCTTCCAGCAGCCCCAATCTAACAACTGGCCTGAAGTGGCTCATCCATCCTGGTCTCCCCATATCTCCAGCTCCCCTCTCCACCAATGTACCTTCTCCAGTCCATCTGGATTTGTAAGGTAGAGTTGGGACCATGATGGTTGGGGGGTGGGGAGGAAGGCTTCAGGAACTAGAGGAAATGTGTATGGATCATCACTGCCCAGCTGCCCCTTGACTGGTCTGTCTCCTCCTCGTGACTTCCCTGTAAAGGGGTGACCAATTATCCACCATTGGGCCTTAGGTCCCCTCCCTGCTCTCCCCCTCATTCGTAATGATGTGATTCTTGTTTTTTGATGCTTGATACCTGCTCCTTTTGGCCTCTCTTGATCACACCTGCTGGCTTGCTTCTTCCATGTGGGCTTTGCTGTTTCTGCGCTGAATGGTGACATGATTATCTTCAAGCCTTTGAGACTCCAGACATTCAATCATTTGGTAGCCAGGCACAATGTGAAAGATCATTTCTAAAGGTTTCTTAAATCATAGTAATTCACAGAAAATCTAGGGAGATTTACCATTTAGTGAGATTTTATTTTCATGGAAGACTCTTGAGTTTAAAAATGTATGAATGAAAATGCAAGGCCAATTTAAGGTTACAGTCTTATACATTTACATAACTTCATAACTTAACTAACATAACTTCAATTTGATATTTAGCCATTCATTATTTGACTTTTCCCTATTGCTTGTTTACAAGATTGAATTTAAGGTAAAAAATGAAATGTTCTATGGTGAAATCCTGTATGTGTTCCATGGAGGTAGGAGACATTCTTTCACTCTGCTTACTTCCTGGGCGATGTTGCAGCTGACAAGATCCCTAGACCTATCCCAGTACAGTTCTGGAAGCTAGAGATGTCACATCAAGACCTCTGCCAGTGCTGAGATTCTTTTTTGTTTTGTTTTGTTTTGGTTTTTTGGGCCTCACTGCCCTCTGATGGTGGGAGTAGGAGGCCCAGCCTTGCTGCTGGATTTGAATCTTCAACCCAGTGGGCCTTAGTTCCGCGCACAACCACTACGCCACTGGGGCTCAGCCCAGTGCTGAAATTCTTATAATGCCACTGGATCCAAAGATTTTATACCCACTGGTCTGTAATCACCCTGCACTTGGCATCATAGCATGTGTTTCATGAGTCTGAAGAGGACTTTATGTATTGGTATCAAACATATGTTCTACTGTGGGACTTAGAGATGTAGAATGGATCAGGTTGCAATGCTTCCTTAATGTACAATTACCCTTTATATACATCTCTTTCTTATACACATATGAGTCTTCCTGGATTTGTTTCTCTAGTCTACCTGGACTAACAGGTGACACAAATACAAATTACAATTTGTTAATCAAATCCCTGACTTCTGATCTTCACTTAGATTATCACCATTGCTTACTTTTCGTTTCTTAAAAAAAAAACCATAGTATTCTTACTACTGTCTGATTTTTATTGCATTTATGATCATGCTTATTTACTGTAATCCCTGGTTAGTATAGTCACAATAACATATCCCTAGCTGTTACCTACAATGTATCTGAGAAAAAGTAAATCAATATGTATCCAATGGAATAGCTAATTTCTTATTTTCATAAGGTATTATTAATTGGGCAATACAAATCTGAATATCATGTTTCTGGAGAAGATTAAAAACTGATAGTTATCAGGTTCGTTTTTATATGAGCCTTTGAAGTACAAAGTGCACCGTTTTAAACTCACCGACTACACAAGGACATCTTCATATCTCGCTCATTTGGTCCTTTTGCTTATTGTCACTTGGGACAATCTGCTGAACTCCTCACAATCTCACTTCCAGAGCTTTTGGCAGAAGGACAGTGTTTTTTTCTGTATTCCTAAGAGTGGAATGTTGAAAATTAGTCAAGAATGCCTTGGGCTTTTAGGAGAACAATGCAAAATGAATGCTATATTTCTATTACAAAAGGAATTACTTGTTTTTTGGGTTATAGTGAACTGTCTATGCACAAATCTTTTATACACTCCCCAGAAATTCAATACAATCTATTTATAGTTTCCTTACATTCATGCTTTTAAAATTATCTGGGAAGATCTGCATTTCTCTTTCCCACGCAGGAATTAGCATTTGATACTTGAGAGATGCAGGGTCCTGGGATGGAGATTAGGTAAGGAAGAAATCAACAACTATAGTAACAGGGAAAAAAAAACAATTAAATTTTATACCATTGTGGCCAGGGAAAATCACAGTGCTTTAAAAAAACGCAGTTCAAACCTCCCCCCCGCCAACCCCTTTTAAATAGTGTGTAGTAGTTGAAGATTAAGCAGAGAATCACACTACAATTTTAATAGCAACTGGAAAATACATCTCAGACCTTGGTTTTTTTCATGCAAAAAACAGCTGTGGGCACAACAAAGCAGTCCCAAGGATATAATTATACTCGATCGCTTTCTAATGTGTTCTTCACCCTTTACAACTATTACATTCCTCCAATAATACATTACTTAAAGTAACAATTATCTTGTGATTTGGGTTGTTTTACAGAAAAAGTTATAATGGCAAGAATACTATTTACATATAAATATAAGATATGGCTCTTCAGATGAAAAGTTTAGGAGAGAGATATGAATTTAAGTTTGACTTTAACTTCAGCTATAATTTTAGAAAGTTAACTTAACTTTCTGTTTTTAGATTGGGAAAACATGGCAATTTTTCAAGGACATGATATTAAGTGAAACAGAAAATATAGGAAAGAATTCTGCTAGCTGGAAAAGGTTATGCAAAACTGGTATGTGTACTGTGGAGAGGTACATCCATCTTTTACTTCTATTTAGCAAGCAACACCAACTTTCTCCTCTTATTTAAAATTGGAGTAGGGAAAGAAAATTGGAACAAGAAGTAATTTCAGGTTCTTTTAACTTTAATAACAATAATAGTCATCACATCTGTCCTGATATTGTACTTGAGACGAAAATCCAAAGTATTTGATTTGTAGAAAACTGTGGTTTACAGTCAACAAAACTAAACAAAACCAGCAAGCAGACTCACTGCCCTCAAGAAGATACCCGCCAATTCATACTGTAGAAGCCTCGTTGTTGTCCCATAGAGCAGCTAGTATTTTCAAACTGTTGTTCTTGTGGTTAGTAACTTGATGCATAAACCATTATATTATCATCTCTGCAGTGGGAGCCTGAAAACCTCATTTTGATTGGACATAAATTCAGACTCCCACTGTGTTTTTTCTAACCATGATTCTATGGCTATCACGTTGTCCTGCAACCATTAGGCCAGCGGTTACAAACGATGAGCCGCTCCATGGGCCAAAGACTGCGCTTTCTGCTCACCAACAGTTACTGTCTCAGAAAGACACAAGGGCAGTTCAATCTGGTCTGATGGGGCCGTGATAAATCAGCTTCCCCTGGGTGGCACTGCCTTTGAATTGAGTGGGCACGGTTCCCTTAAGCTTAAGCAAGGGCTTGGAAACATGGAAATCACATCTGGGTGTCCCTCAAAGGTGTCCTTAAGACTCACCCCATATATCTCAGTGCTTTCTCCAGACTCACTGCCATCCAGTTGGGACTGACTCACCATGCACCCCTTGTGGGTTACGAAGATGGATGCTGGGAGTAGAGAGCCCCATCTTTCTCCTGCAGAGAGGCTGGTCATTTTAAACTACCGACCATGCGGATACCAGCCCAAGGTGTCACCACTCCACCAAGGCAGTTCCTACCGGAAATGTTATGTCACATGTTAAAATGTGGATATTAATGACTATGAATCCTGGCAATTTGGCCCTGCGTGAGACTCTGACCTATGTCACATGCCAGATGCCTCAGAATTAACCCTGGAAAATGATTAAATCTGAAGGTATGGTCCTATCCCTGCTCCTGCTGTCCCATCTATGTTACTGATGAATTGACTCCAAAGAAGCCAAGTCTTTGGGATGGTTCCTTTTGTTTTCCATCATCTATTATTAGTTCTTGCTGACACAGTGGATTAAGCACTAGGTTGATAATCATAAGGTCAGTGATTCAAGCTCACTAGCAACTCCAAGGAAGAAAGACCAGGCTTTATTTCCCTCCCTAAGTAGAAACTACGTCGCTCAGGAAGCCCTAGGGAATCATTTGACTGTGTTTGTAGAATGGCTATGAGTTAGTGTTGGCATGACAACCATGAGTGTAGAGAGTATAATTAGCTCTAAGGTCATGAATCAGCGAACTCATTTTTGACTTTATACTTATGGTTTCCCTAATTTATGTGATCATGCTTGTTTTTCTTTTTCCTGTTTAAGACACAAGAAAAGACTAGAACTGACTTGAATTGGGGGTCATCCTTGTCCCCTGGAACATGTGTCCTGGGAGTTTTATAATTTTAGTGCAACTCAGCCTTGTTAGTTAGTTACATCAATATCCAGCTTACAGCTGAGTTAGTCTAAAATGCCGGAGGTAAGCAATAGCCCCTATATCACTCACTTGGTAATTTGTAGGTGGAAATCAAATATAGATCTTGATTTGAAATATTCATCTTCTCACCGATAATTGTCTTTATCTTCCTTTAAATTCCAGAGGCTTGTTTTCATGCAGGTGGTATAATACAGAATGTTTCTTGGGAGCAGGGGAAAAAGGATTTTTTATGTTTTCTGTGTGTGTATTTATTTCAGAAGCATATCTTGGCACTTTTAAATCAATAACTTAATTGACCTAGACATATCCACTGTAGTATGGTAACAAATTATAGGATAAAATATTTACATATGATTCAAAAGTTGAAAATGGAAAGATAATAGAATTTATTTTTAGATTAAGGTTCAAAGTCTAGGATTATGAATTTAAAATATAAACTTAAAAAATGGTGTGCTAATCTGGGTTGATGAGAGAAACAAATCCAGAGACACTCATGCATGTATAAGAAGAAGCTATATATCAAAGATTAATTATATACCAAGAAAACAACCCAGTCTAGTCCAGATGAAGTCCATAAGTCCAATTTTAGTTCATATGTCAGCTTCCAATTTATAAATTCCTCTTCAGAGTCACACAACACATACAACAATGCTGAATGCAGGAAGTAGGTGGCCAGTAGGTGGAAAGACTTGTGGATCCAATGATGGTGGAAGCATCTCAGCACTGGTGTGAGTCACCAGTTCCAGGCAGGGTTCTGACTGTCATCAGGGTAGCTCATGTGGCTTGTCAACAGGAATGTGTAAAGCAGAGAGAGTGTATCCAGGGAGGAAGACCGCAGTTCCCGAGTGCTCAGGAGAAGGGTATGTCCACAAAGAAGCACGATTAACTCTGACATGATTGACAGGCTAGGTTTCACCCTTTAGCTCAAGCTGACAAGATTATGTAACCACATATGCATATGTATATGTATATAATTGTAATAGCAAATATTGCTATCTTTCTGTCAATGCTTGTAGGCTTGTGCCTTGACTATTGTTATAATAGTTGAGTTTATAGTATTAATATTTCACAAACCAGCAGGGTTATTAATGATGAAAAAAAACTAACACAGACTAGGAAGAAAAGCCTGGTGATATACCACAAAAAACCCTATGGACCACAACTAAGTGTTGTCCTATATAATACTGAAAATGAGTTCCCTATTTAGAGCTACTATAAAAAACTCATCACAGTGCAGCCTGACATGCTGATTACCACGAAGATGTCACAAATTCGTCTCAACTTGAAAGCATCTAACAATGTTAATAGTTTATAAAATTAAATATGTGTAATAAATCAACAGTACCAATTTTGAAAGACTTGTATCAGAGTCTCCTAAGGAATTGAAACACCTGGGTTAGTTTTAAGTGTGTGTGTGTGTGTGTGTGTGTGTGTGTGTGTGTGCATTTGAAAACCAACAACCAGTAGATTGCTTATATCAGATTATCACAGTGCTAGCTTATGCTCAGTGACAGTTTCATTCAAACAAATTCTATGGTGGTATAGGTTCAGAAGACACAAAATTACCTTGCAGTAAAGAGTATTATGAAGATGTAAATCAGCTCATCGAATCCTGCTATGCTATGGAATACAAGTAAAAAAATAGTGGAAACCCAAAAACCATTTTCCTTGTCCGTGTGTGGACTGAGTCTCTGGCAAATCACCAATTAAGTATATAAATAATTTTAATATCAGAAAAAGAGCATTGTAAAGTGGATTTTAGTAGCTGTAGTTAAGCTTGTCATGAGACCTCCCTTTTGACTCATGCATTTATTCTTTTAAAAATTTTTATTTTCTACTTTCTTTTGAATTGAGTTCTGTTTTTGCTTTATTCACTTATTATTGCTCATTTGGTTTTAGTTTCTTTGTTTCCTATGTTTCTCAGTATAGGGAAGCCAGGATGGGTGGCTATATGCAAACAGGAAAAGGGCTGATAATTACATGGAGGCACAGAAGGAAAGGTGTGTATATGGGGGGAAAGGTGAAGAGTCAACAGAAACGTGTACAGGAGGGAAAAATATCCCAAAGTTGATTGTGATGATGAGTGTACAACTTAGTATGATTGAACTGTTGAATTGTATGATTTGTTAATTATAACTCAGTAATACTATTAGAAAACGCTCCCACTCTAAACCCATTGAAATAAGTTTTTCTTTTATAAGAGTCTCACTGATACTTCTGCATATTACATTTTGAAAAGCACTTCTTGTAAACAGAAGATGCAAGTACAGTTTTAATTCCATTTTGTGAAATAGGATATTGGCCTTCTGTTTATAGTCTTCCTCAGAATCATTTGTGCAAACCCCCAACCCCCAACAGCTTCTGGTGACTATAATGGCCCAATTGGATCAGAAACTTCAGGCATTTTCAGAAAAAAAATCAATCACACTGCCTGCACAAAATACAAAAGAGCACTCACACGGTCTCACTATATAACTTCATTAAAATGTACAGATATGATTGGCTTTACTAGAAAAAGCTTGGTAAAACAGCATTGAAAATATTTACTATAGACCAAGACATCCAAAACAAAAGCACCCTTGAGAGAAAGAAGTAATTTTACCCTTTCTTTTACCCCATTGCCCTTTATCCTCAGTTTGTTTTTCTTTACATTTTAGTGAAATGTGTCTCTTTTAGTCTCTCCTCTATGCCAACTTTCTTAAATATAATTACTCTATTTTCTTTATATTTCATTTCCTCTTTATATTTATCACATGAAGCACATTGCATGCTATTCTGTACTGTTTTGTATATTGTGTTAGTCTGGGTAGACTAGAGTAACAAATTCATAGACACACATATGGATATGATGAAAAGGTTTATATTCAGGAGGAATGGAACATTGAGAAAGCATCCTAGCTCAGTCCAGATCAAAGTCATAAGTCCAATAGTAGCTCATATCCCCAATACTAGTCTATGAAGTCTCCTTCTGACTCATGAAGCTACAGGTCAGTGGGTGCAGAGTCCTGGCACCAGCAGGGGTTTCCCCAGGGCTCCTCGCTTCCAGAGATCAGGGTCCATCAACAGCATCCAGTGGTGGTAGAAGCAACTCACTTCTGGCAGGGGTCTCCAGGTGGCTACTCCAGCTTCAGAGGTTTGGTTCCATCAGGGCAAGGCTGTGTGGCTTCTCATCTAGCTCCTTCAGCTCCTTGGACACTGCCATCTTGTCTTGTTTGTAGTTCATTGTCTCTGAGACTAACTTTCAACAACTGGGGAGATAGCTTCTCATCTTCATGAAGGAAATATCATGAAATTTCCCAGAAGTCTCAGGAGAAAGTCATGCCCACACGGAGACCTCATTGGCTACTCAATGGCTATCTCCAGATTAACAAGCTAGACTCCACCCTTACATCTCAATCATGAAATTAACATAAGCACATGACCACCATATATATATATATATATATATATATATATATATATATTCATTGTTGATAGTATACATGCTGGATTATGGTTACATTTTCCAAATACTTAGAAAATTAATTAGAATATCATAGTATGACCATTCACCTCATTTAGAAAGCAAATAAATCAGTCAATGTGTGAATATACAAAGAAAAACAAGACACTGTTGTCCAATGTAATCTAATATTAAGTGAAACAAGAGTCAAGGGAAATTGGTTAAATCAAGAGCGTGAGTTCCAGTTCTTACAATATTAAATTCCAGCATGTTCTTAAATTTATTTAATTTCTTATTTATACCAGTTTATTGCAGATATATTAAATGAGATCTTGAAAGACTATTTTGATATGATTACTATTTAGAATACATTTTAATTTTGTCTGTTTTGTTGTTCTTTCTTCAGAATGCTCAGATAGAGTCTCCACAGTATTGCATAATTATGGATGTGACATAAGGTTGCTGTGGACATTTGGTTAGTTTTAAACTAGTCACTGGTCCTTTCCACACTTACACAGAAATCATTCTTTAGGTATATAGTGCAGATTACTCAGGGTACGTTTGGGTAGACTGTCTAAGCCCCAAGGATTCAAATCCCTCCACAGAGAAAATCCAGTAATTTCATCTCAAATTTCCCCAAAGCCTCAGTAGGGATTAGGGATTCTTCATTATCATTCAGGGGTGCTGGTTGTGCAGTGGTTACGAGTTGGGCTGACAATCACAATATCAGCGGTTCAAAAACAAAAGTTGCTCAGAGGGAGAAAGACGAGCCTTTCTACTCCTATAAGGATTGGCAGTCTCTGAAACACACAGGGCAAGTTCTGCTCTGTCCCCTGGGGTCGTGGTGAGTCAGAATCAGCCGGATGGGAGTGAACTTGGTTTTCTTGGAGCATCTGCACAAGGACCAATCTTTCAGCATCTACACATAGATTCCCTCCCATTGGGGGAGGGAATAGTCTAGGAGAGTGCATAAGCAATTTCCTACACTTTGCCCTGGAGTCTGGGCTATAGTACAATTGCTTTTTAACCTCCCAGGGAGGGGTTACTAAATATTTTTTCTTTTTTTTTAATTAATTATTTTTTATTTTTATTTTTTTAGTTAAAATCACTTTATTAAGGGCTCGTACATCGTTTCTCCAATAAATAAATAAACATACTGTGGCAAGCACCCTCACACATCCGCTGCTGTCATCATTCTCCAAACATCCTCACTTTCCCCCAGCCTCTGGTGTCAGTTCCTCCAACCCTTCCCCTGTTCCCCTGCTCTCCCTCCCCCATCAACCCTCAATACTTTATAAATTATTATTGTTCTGTCATATCTTACACTGCCAGACCTCTCCCCCAACCCACTCCTTTGATGCCTGTCCTTCAAATAGGAGCTTATGTGTATATCCTTGCAGTTGGTTCCATCTCGCTACCCACCTTTTCTCCAACCTTCCAGCAGCTCCAATCTAACCACTGGCCCAAAGGGGTTCACCCATCCTGGTTTCCCCATATCTCCAGCCCCCCTCTCCATTAGTGTACCTTCTCCAGTCCATCCGGTTTTGCAAGGTAGAGTTGGGACCATGATGGTTGGGGGAAGGGAGACCTCAGGAGCTAGAAGAAACTTGTATCCATCATCACTGCCTGACTGCAACTTGACTAGCCTGTCTCCTTCCCATGGCTCCCCTGTAAAGGGGTGACCAATTACCCACCAGTGGGCCCTAGGTCCTTACCTTGCTCCTCCCCTCACTCATAATTAAGTGATTCCTGCTCTTTGAAGCTCGATACCTGCTCCCTTTGGCCCCTCTTGATCACACTTGCTGGTGTGCTTCTTCTCTGTGGACTTTGCTGTCTCCATGCTGAATGATCACTCAGTTATCTTCAATGATCACTTCAGTTATCTTTGAGACTCTGGATGTTCAATCATTTGGTAGCTGGGCAACATCTTTTCTTCTACTCTGCCTATGTATCCATTTGTCTTCAAGATGCAGGGACAGGAGGGAGATGGAAGGAAATAGAGGAAAGAGCTAGAAGGCAAAGAGCACTTGCAGAAGTCTAACAGGTATGTCCGTACATAAATACAACTATCTGTTATAAGGTGTGAATAAATTTAAGAACATAACTATAGGCCAAATATTAGGGCAGCAGGTGGACCTTGGGTCCTCACCCTGGTGCCCCCTCAATGCAAGAACACTTTGTTCTATGAATCTGGTATTCCTCCTGGCCCAACATGATCACTGAATTTAAATGGGTGCATAAGCAAATGTGGTCAAGAAAGATGATGGTACCCAGGCATCAAAGGATATATTGTCTGGAGTCTTAAAATCCTAAAGATAAACAATAGACCATGTACTTGGGAAGAGACCACACCCACACAGAAGAAGCACAACAGCCAGTGTGGCCACACGGTGGTGAAAGGTATAGGCAATAGACATCAAATAGGTGGAAAAGACACATATCAATGTGTGCACACACCTCCAAGGTATCCACTGAGGACATGTGGGACATGAGCAAGAGTGGTAAAGAAAGCTGATGGTGCCCAGTTATCAAAAGATACAACATCTGGGGTCTTGAAGGCTTGAGCATAAACAAGCTATCTACTTCGGGAACAACAAAACCCACCATAAAAGAAGCTCACTTGCCTGTGTGATCATGAGGTGCTGAAACAATCAGGCATCAGTCATCAAAGAACAAAAATCAAAAGCAATGAACCAATTAACTCCTGATATCACTGAAGACAAATGGATACAGAGGCAAACAGAGTAGAATATATATTTTTTCTAAATAAAAGCAATAAGTTTTGTAACCCAAGATTTAAACAATTTAAATCTGATATTGATGGGGCTCTAATGCATATTTCCTCCAGAAGCATAATATGTATTATTCAACTAAAAGAACAGAGGTATGTGTCCTGGTACACACAATGATGGTTAGTGCATGCAAACAGTAACAACTTATAATATTCTGGTAACCTTAGTATTTTTATACATCTCAATTCCTTCATTGCACTGTTGATTTTACCCTTAGAATGATTATTTTTTAATAAAAGTAGCATGAATTTACAACTGAATACTTCTACCATAAGAATTCAATGGGTGCAGAAATGTCCTTTCATTCTTTTTCTGTCTCTTTTCATCAAACCTTGCAGTGTTTGTTTTCTGCTTAAAAACACTTCTCTAATCTTTAACTTTCATATTTTCTGTTGATTTCAGTCCATTGGACACAAGCCATATCTAGATAATTTTTTTTCATATCAGCTCTTCTGTCTTGGACTCTTGCTGATACTGCAGATAGAGAGTAGACTTACACTGCCTAAAAGTCATTTGGTGAGGTTGTGGAGACATATGAGGACCATCTTGAAACTGGTGAAACTCCACTTTGGATCTGAATACTTTTGACTTGATACAAGTTTAAGAAAAAAGTTTTCTAATCATTTACTCAATCTTTTCTATAATAAACATTTCATAGACCCTCAATTTCTAAATTTTAACATCTTATTGCAACACAGAGTCTAAAAATTTTCAAAATCATCAAATTCTAGTTTCTTTTTATGTAATATGTATTATCTTAATGTATCTATTTCCTCCTGTATTTTATTATAAGCAGCAAGAAAATAACAAGCTGTGCCTTCAGGACATAGCTTTAAAATTTCTTTAGCTATATCACTAAATTCTTTACTTGCCAATTCAACTTCCAACATAGTTGAAGGTGACAATTTTATTTTATTATTTTTTGCTACCATATAACTAGGATTTTCCTATCCTCAATTTTTTAATAACACATTTCAATAAAACAATATGAATGGCCCTAATTGACCTCTAACTTCCTTATTGCCATAGTCAGGGGTCAAACATGTCTTCACTCTCCATTTTTCTTTGTCCTTTTCTGACACTAGCCATTCCTCCCATGGTACTCTACTTATGCTGGGCTCAATCATCCATTGTAATGACAACACAGAGCTCACAGAAGATATGTATAGTTAAGACAGCTTAACTCAGGAGTTAAGAGGTTACCGTAGTCAGGATCAGAAAACATAAAGGATATAGTCATTGGTTTACAACATTGCTTTTCAGCCAATATCAAAGTCTTTCTACAGCCCTTTATCCTTTCAGCCACATAGTCTTTTGGTTACTATTTCTGTGGGCCAGGAAGTCAGCCCCATCTCTGCCTAACTAACCATCATCTCAGCTCGATTCCTTCATCCTGTCTTATGGTCTGCTTGCCTCAGCCCCTAGTTACAGCCGAGGATGACATCTGCTGCCTTTGGTCTCCACTAGAAATCTTGAATGTGCCCCATTTGAAAGATTCTGGGATTATTCTCTCTCTCCCTCTCTGTCCCTGCTTCAAGAGAGTTCTTGCCTAAAGTCAGGGATAGGGATAGGAGCGGGAAAAGGGATGAGTGATAACTCAAACTAAGCAATCTCTTCTATGAGTGGGCTATACAGGTGCTATTGTCGTAAACTCTCCCAATCCCTTGGTGAGAGTTACAGAAATCTGAATGGAAGAATCACATTAAGAAATGCACTACCCAGATGCTTTCCTTTCCTTCTAAATGCATCTGACAACCCTGGTAAGTAGCTATAAAAGGTGATTTAGGGTTATGTTTGTGTTCATCAGTTTTTCTAATTTTAAGGCAGTATACAATATGAAAGATGTGAGCACAAAATGAACAAGAAAAATTAGGGCACATGGAAAAGCACAAGAATTAAAGACAAAAAGATAAATACCACCATTACACACACAATCCTAGATGTAATAGTAATGACAATAGTATAAAAGTAGATACATCAGTAAACATGCAAGCTGATCAGCTATGACAGGCCAAATAAGACTACACTCACAATACTTATAGTTTTCACAGGAATTATTTCTACATATGCTTTTATGTTTGTTTCAAATATTTCCATTCATAGAACATACAGATGGCAAATCTATGTAAACTATTTAGCCATAACCAAAAACTTTGTGGGAAATGAATCGTGGGACTAGGAAACTAAGCACCAAAATCTCCAGGGAAATCAAGATCAATTCACTTATTCACTGCCATGGAGCTAATTCTAACTCATTGCTACCTGAAGAATAGAGTAGACCTGCCCCAGGGGAGTTTTGATACTGTGCTCATTACAGGTACAGAAAGTCCCATCTTTCCCCTGAGGAGCAGTGCAGTTTATAACAGCTGACCTTGGCGTTAGCAGCACCGGGTAACCCATGAGGGTTCCTTATTCATAAAGCAAATGGTCTATATCCTACTCCGCTGAGTAGTGACAGAGGGTTCTTGAAAGCTTACAAGGACCCCTCTAAGGAACCTATTTAAGACCACTCCCTCTCTGAAGTAAAGAAAAGCGTTTAAAATAAAGACACATGAAGATGCTATCATTAGTCCAAAGGTTTAATGGACCATGAAAATGCCTTCCTGTAGGTCCTTGAAGCCAGAACTGGGTTGGCACTGCTACCAGCCCCTCAGGAAGAGATTGCCATAGAGATACTGAATAGAGGCATGGGGAATAAAAACTCAAAACCACACACACACACACACACACAAATAAAATGCTTACTGATCTGATGGAGAATGTTGGAATCACTGAGACTATCACCTTTAGGCTTCGTTCACATCTGGTTTTGAACTCACTTCTGTGGCTCAACCTTTAACTAAACAATAGACAAGCCTACAAAGTGATCAACAGAACAATCAGCCATATCAGATTAAAGGGTAGCATTTGATCCTGAAATAAAATTCTGAAGACTATAAAGGACAGAAAAGAAAGATGAATGAAAATTGTAAACAGAAGGAGAATGCAGGAAGAGTATTTTGGGGTTTTATGGAGGGGGGTGAGGGTGATTGAAAACAATACCATCTGATAAAAATATGCATGAAATTTGAGGTGAATGCCAATTTGCTTTCTAAAATTTCACCAAAACACCAGAGTTTTTAAAAATAGTTGTGTTTCTTCCCACTTTCTAAATTAAAAGCCCTTTCCACATTTTAATTTCCCAAATGGTACCAAAATCTGTATTAGATTATGATCATTTCAAAATAATTTATCATAAACATATCAGCTTAAAAACATATGTCTATCATTTTATAATTTCCATATGCTAAAGGTTCTTTCTTAGTTGGATTATTGGTTTAGGGTCTCCTTTGACTGTGACCATCATTGGTCATCATTCTTATCCAGAGGATCATTCAGATTACTGGAAGATTTTATTTATTGACTGTATAATACAAACTCAATGTGTTTTTCTTGCCATTTTCTGGAATCTGCTATTAGGCTATTTCATTCCCCTGTCTTTTGATAGGCAGCTCTTTCCAAATGTATCTGGCTGATGACATATCATATGCCCAAAGGAAAGCACATTATATTCAGTAAAGTAGGTGACAGCAACAATAAACTCAGTCACAACAATGAGTATATAACAATAGGCAGGCATGGCAATGGTTTGTTCTATTATACACTGTATCTTCATGATACAAAGCTAACTTGAGGACCACTAACATAGACATGTACACAGAGACATCCAAACAAATATGTACAATACTAGGATGTCAATTCTGACTTATCAAGCTAGTGGGGAATATTCTTTTACTGGCATTGAAGAAACAAACAAAGAAACAGAAAAACACATTCTGGATTTCATTTGAAATATGCCAAAATATGAGTGATCTCTAATAAGAAGTCTCAATATTGGACAACAAACGAATTTCAAAAAATATGATCCTATACCAGAGAACTCACCTAAAAAGTTCCCACAACTCTACATTAAGTGGTAGGGGAAGAGAATCTGGAATTATAAAGTAGTCAAGGATCATTCAACTTTAAAGAAAAAAGTAAGAAAAAATCTATTCCATTTCTCCCATCATTGTTTAAACTTAGCTCCCTTGTTGAACACCAGTTTGCCACAGATGTATATATCATTATTTCTGGATTTCAAAATTACTGTACTTTTATAATATGATTTGAGATTTGGAAGTGTGAATCCTTCTACATTGATTTTTTCATTTATTTTTTACCTCTATGGCAAAATTCTTTCATGTGTTTTACAGAAGAATGCTTTCCCAACATTATTTCTTTTCCATAATAGTAATATAATATTTCTTTTTGCTTGTTACATATTCATAGTATTATGGTCAAAGGAGGGCACTTCTCTGTTATACCTTCCCATCATAAAACTTACGTAAGTCTTATGATCCCTAGTATCCAGGTGAGTCTTTCTTCTTTTTTAAAAACCATTTTATTGGGACTTAGTACAGATGTCATACCACTCCATACTTAAATCACATCAAGCAACCTTGTACAAATGCTTTCACAATCAGTTAAAAAAATATGTGTCTTCCTTGAACTCCTTGACATCAACTTCCTTTATACACCCCTTCCCCACACCACCTCTACTGTACTGCCTGGAAATCCATATTCGACTTGTTGGCCCTTTAGGTTCATGTATCCTGGGATTCGTATACTGAAAAACAAAAACATGTAACACAAATTCAAGACGATGACTCTCAATGACAGAAGGGGTGCAACAGAGTAGGTTTTAGCTATTATAATCAGGTTTATCACTTTCAGCTTCTATAGCCATCTCTCCAGTTCACTCTGCTTGTTAACCATTTTCTTTCTATCCCTTTATTATGGGTAGAGGGAAATCACTAGGGGATAATATCCTATGTAGATCTCCAAACTGTAGCTTGAGCTCCCACTATCATACATAGTCTTAAGAAAACCAAATTCTCACAATTTAGGCTTGGATACCATTCCCTCTTTCAGCTTCAGATTATATTATTTAAATCCTTTTGTGACTGATGTTGGTGTGCTTCTTCCATATGGACTTATTTGACATCTAGCTTAGATGGCTGCTTTTTTGGAAACAAACCTCTAAGACCCCCAGATTCTATTTTATCTGATGGCCGGACACCATTTAATTTCTTCAGCACACTCTGCTGGGTTACCCATATCTTCTGTATTCCATTCTTGAGGACAAGTATTAAGCAGGGTCATGATGTAATATCTTGGATAAAAGAGTTTATCAATCCCTCTCTTGAGGTTGTAGACCTCTGATTTCAATTAAAATAAAATCTTATGTCTTTCATGTCTAAAGAGTTTTTGCAATTATCCCTTCATCATTATTGCTTGTGTCTAAGATATGAGCATTTTCCCCATACTTCCCCTCAAGAAATGCTTGTTTTTCTATGCTTCATATAGAAAAAAAAATCCCTGTCTGAGTTCTGGTGATGCAAACATTTCCTCATTTTAAATAACTGAAGGCTTTTGCTTTATATGAGAGAAATGTCTTAGAAAGGAAGAAGGGATCTGTGCCAAATTGTGTTGTTGTTTTCGATGCCTTCAAGTCATTTCACACATAGCATTACCCAGGCTTGTGCCATCTTATCAACTGCGGTTATAGTTTAGAATGACTGTGTTTGTGAAATCATTTCCTCAAAGGTCTTTCTGTTTCTTATTTCTTTGCCAGACTTGATGTTCTTTTGCAGGGATTGAACTCTGCTGATCACTTGCCCCCAAAGTGAGAGATTATGCTTTGCCATCCTCAATTCTATGGAGCATTCTGGCAGTACTCCTGCCAAGAATACCTCCCCCACTTGTCTAACCATTTACTTAGAGTGATGACTTACATGGTGCTGTGATTCAGGAAGCGAGGTCATCAATACGTCAAATATCAGCAGCATCACTCAAGGTGAACTGGATCAAGGGAGTCTCCTGAATAAGAACAGACTGTAAAGAAGGAATAGACTTTCCATTCCTAAAAGCTTAGCCGATGAAAATATTAAGAATAGTGCCTAATTTGTAGCAGGAATTAATTGCATGTTGGACAACCTACATCCCAAGATGAAATCTCACTCATCTACATTTTTCATAGTCACCCATTGGAGGTGAGAAAGTTATGGGGAGACCAACTCTGATGTCCTCCAGGTACACAAGAGAGAAACAGAATACAGTTCCTCACTAACCAAGACTGATTTCTGTCAGGCACAAATCAGGCATGCCTCCACTATTCAACCTTTTTTTTTACCCTATTTTGACACGAACCATTCTCCCCACAGCTCTCTTCTTCTCTGTTGGATTTAATAATGATTATAATAGCCTCACAGAGAATACTGATGATCATTTGGTTTATTAAGGAAGATAATACATTGCCAGGAATGATCAGAAATGTTAAGGATATAATTGTTTAAGCCACAGTGATTTTTCTAGTGAAGCCTACAAGAACAGCACATTCTCAGTCGTTCAGCCATGCAGCAGTTTGGTTTCTACACTGGTAAGTCGAGTATTACAAAAGCCATGCAGTACTGTGTATTTCCAAAGGCACTTAGTTGTACTTACTTCAAGGGCCAAGAAGACAATTACTTTGCCTCATGAGTTTTTCTGCTGTGCTCTCTTCTCCACATAGGGATCTTGGACATGCTTCACTTGTGGCACTTCATTTCCTTCTGGGCCTGTAATTCCCTTCACAGATTCAGAGATGGTTTATTTAAATGCAGTGGAATAGAATAACTATGTTGAAAATTTGTTAATAAGCCTTCTTCCAGACCTGTTTCCACATCTTTTTCTCATATAAAACAACTTCTCTGTTTATTTGCTCAGCATAAAGATTGAATAAATATGGTGAGAGGATACAACCTTGACATACACCTCTCTGATTATAAAATATGCAGAATTTTCTTGTTCTCTCTATGTAATTGTCTCTTGATCAGTGTACAAGTGATCTTCATAAGCATGATGACATGTTCTGAAATACCCATTCTTACAAAAGCTATCCATAGTCAATTAAACACAAGTGAATATCTTTGTTTTATGCTTTGTTATCAGTGAAGGACAAGCTGATGTTGGCAATAGTTTACCTTGTTCCACATTCTCTTCTGAATCCTGCCAGAATTAGGGGTAGCTGCCTGCCAATGCACTGCTTAGAGTTTTGTTGTATGATTGCCAGAAAAATATTATCTGTTTGTGATAACAATATGTTGTTATGCTATCTTGTCTCCTCTGAAACATAGGGATCAGATACACAAAAGAATGAAACACTCCACAGTTCTGTGTCATCCTCAAAATTGTTCTCATGACTAAGCCCTTTGATACAGTCAGTATGTCAATACATCTTATTGAAAGTCTTCTGCCTTTTGGCCACCCACAATTTTACCAACCATGTCCTTTTTCAGACAATAATCTCTCCTGAAAATATGTCCAAATGATGTAAGATAAAGTCTTGCCATCCTTGACTATAATGAACACTCTAACGTCAATATTTTCATTATAGATCAACTCATCTTGTTAGCACTCCATGGTACATTCAATATTCAAATACATCACAATCCAAATGCATTTCCTGTCCTGTGATCTTCCAAATGTCCAACTCACATGCATGGGATGCCATGGGGAATACCAAGGCTTGAGTCAGGAAGACTTTTATCCTCAAAGTAGATTCTTTGCTTGATCTCTTGACCGTGCTTCTTAAGCATTGATTGTGACAAAGTATGACAAAAAACCTTACTTGACCTTTTATCAATCAATCATGTTGCTACCTATTTGTCCAGTGGTGAGGAAGTGGGTCTTTTTCAAATTGAGTGTCCATACATACTGAAGGCTTCAATACTTGATCTTCATGAGTGAGTGTGTCAGTTCCTCCTCACTTTCAGCAAGCATGGTTTTGTTGTCTATTTACCACAAATTGTTAATGCACCTTCCTTCAATGTTGATGCTGCATTCTTCCTATAGTCCAAATTCTCTTATGATTTGCTCAGAATATAGATTTAACACATATGGTGATAAGATAAAGCCTTGACACACATCTTTTCCTGATCTTAAACAAGGTAATAGTTCCTTGTTCTGCTCACACAGCTGCATCTTGATCTATTTACATGTTTCTAATGAGCACAATGAAGTATTACAAAATTCCCAATCACCTGATGATGTTTCCAGTTTGTTATAGTCCACACAATCATATTTTTTGCATAGTTAATGAAAAACAAATGAACTTCTTTCTGGTATCTGCTCCTTTAAGCCAAGATACATCTAACATCAACAATGGTATCTTTGGCAATGTCCTCTTCTGAATTTGGCCTATATTTTTGGTAGTTCCTGGCAACTCTATTGCTATAACCATTGTTGCATGGTCATAAGCACAATTTTATTTTTATGAAAAATTAATTATATTGTTCAATAGTTTGAACTTTTTGTTTGTTCTTCTTCTATTGGACTGGGCAAAAGTATGGTTTTCTTCCAATCAGTTGGATAAGGAGCTATCTTCTAAATTTCCTGGCATAGCTGAATGAGCGTGACAAGTGCTTCATCAGCTTGTTGAAGTATTTCAACTGTTTTTTCACCAACTCCTGTAGCCTTGTGTT
This sequence comes from Nesogale talazaci, assembly GCA_004026705.1. Classification (NCBI taxonomy): domain Eukaryota; kingdom Metazoa; phylum Chordata; class Mammalia; order Afrosoricida; family Tenrecidae; genus Nesogale; species Nesogale talazaci. The sequence goes on along the minus strand of PVJH01002567.1, from coordinate 111,879 downwards.
TGACTAATGCTTTCAGTGCTGCTTCAACTTCTTCTTTTAACACCACAGATTCTTGTTCATATTTTACCTCCTGAAATGGTGGCCTGTCGACACAATCTTTTTTGTATGGTAACTGTGCATTTTTTCCATCACCTCTTATACTTCCTGCATCAGTCAGTATTTTGTGCATAAAACCTTTGAAAATTATATTTTGAAGCTTGCATATTTTCTTGAGTTTTCTTTTTCAGTTTCAGATATGCTGAGCATGCTCTTCCCTTTTAGTTTTCTAACTACAGGTCTTTGTACATTCCATTATAATATTTGGCATTGTCTTTTCAAGCTGCCCTTTGAAAATTTTCTATTTACTTCCTTGGCTTCGTCCTTACTTCCATTTGCTTTAGCAACTTTATGACTAAGAGAAGGTTTCAGAATCTCTTCTGACATCAGCTTTCTGTACCTCCTATTTTTCAATGACCACTTGCTTTTTTTCATGAATGGTGGTTTTGATATCATCTCACAGGTAATCAGTTCTTCTGTCATTACTGTTCAGTGAGTCAAATTTTCTTGAGATGTTCTCAAAATTCAGATGGGCTAAACCCCCAGTGGCACTTTGCCTCCTATGAGCTGGTTTTAATTTTCTTCAGATTTATCCTGAACTTACATATGAGCAATGCACAGTCTACTCCACAATTGTATCCTGGTCTGGTTTTAGGATCTGATTTTGAGTTTCTCTGTTGTGTCTTCTCACATATGTTGTCAATTTGATTTCTCTCTGTTTAATATGGTTAAATCCATGGGTATAGTCACCTTTTGTATTGTTAAATGAAGGTATCTCCTGCGAACAAGTAATTGTTTTTGCAAAATCCTAATGTGAGCTCTCCAACTTCATTTCTCTTACCAAGTCCACATTTTCTAATCACTGTTCATTCTTGTTTATAACTTGTGCATTTCAATCACTGATAACAATTAATGCATCTTGATTTCATTTCATCAATTCTGTCTAAAGTCATTGTAGAATTCATTAATTTCTCCATCACTACCTCTGTGGTTGGTGCATATATTTGAATAACAGCTATGCTGAGTAGATTTCCTAGAAAGTGGATAGAAAGAATCAATAACAGGTAGCATTGTGCTTCATAATATCATGATCCTTTCTCAAATGAATGTTATGCCTTTCCTCTTGACTATGATAGTCCTGGCATAATATATTAGATGCCAGTTTATGATTTTTGGCTTCAAAATTGCCAGTACCCATACATTTCAGCTCATTAATGTAGAGGATGCAGATCTTTATGAGTTCAATTTAATATCTCATCACTTATGATTTTTCTAAATTCATACTTCATACATTTCAAGGTCCAATCAAATGCTTTTTCTGTTCCTCTTTACACTGAATTCCACCCCTTCAGAAATGGCACATCACAAAGGCTCTCCTCCCACAGGCTTCACTTCACTTTTCTGTATTTCACTTCACCAAGGACGATTTCACTTCATCTCAAAGAAAGCAGCTCCTCTTGAGAGCAATTTTGAGGGTCTGTAAATGTGAAAGATCTATCTATTGGCAGGATCTCCGAAAATATTCTGCTTCTTTGCTCTAGGCTTTCAGTATTAGGAAATATTTTGAAGTTGTGGATACGGTGTGCAGTGATTTCTTTCTCCTACGTGGGGAGCTGAGTCCTTCTTTGTTGTCTGTTCTTAGTCTGGGAATTCTGATGACATTTCAAATACTGAGCACATAGCTTCCAGCAAGACAGCATCACACACTCCACCACAGTATGATAAACTGACAGGTAAGTCATAGGATAGCAATGATATCATCCTATAATTTGAGCATTCTGTTTAGTCACATTTCATTGGAATGGTTACAAATGTGAATCTCCTTTAATGAGTTAGCCAAGTAGCTGTCTTCCATATTTCCTGGAATGCAGTCCTCATCCAGCTTATTGAAACATTCCAAATGGTATTCTATTAACTCCTCTAGCCTTGCTTTGGGCTAATTTTTCAGGACAGCTTGAACTTCTTCTTTCCCCAGTACCATTAGTTCCTGCTCAGATGGTACCTCCAGAAATGGTGGAATATTGACTAGTTCTTTTGGGTACAGTGAAGCTGTGTATTCTTTCTATCTTCTGTTGGTGCTTCCTGTATAATTGAATATGTTGGCCATAGACTCTTTCAAGGTTGCAACTTTAGGCTTAAATTTTTCTTGTGTTCTCTCAGTATATTATTTACTGATAATGATCATCCCTTTTATTTTTGTAATTCTAGGTCTTTGCACATTTTATAATAATATTTCATTTTTTCTTTATCTCCTTTTAGAAAAATTCTGCTCAACTCTTTGGCTTCAGCATTTCTTCCCTTTTCCTTAGCTATTCTATGATTAAGAGCAAGTTTCAGTGTCTCTTTTGACACCCACTCTCTCCTTTTCTCTCATTCCTGTGTTTTCGATAATCTTTGATTTCTTCATGTGTGATTCTGTTCATGTTCTCACATAGTCCATCAAATCTCCTGCCATTTGTTTTCTATGTAGGGAATCTGTTCTTTAGATGTCCTAAAACTTTAGGTAGAATATATGCAGGTCTTATTTTTGACTCTAATGAACTCATTTGGATTTCTTTCTTTCTTTTTGGCATCACTGGCTCTGGTGGTTGTAGGAGCTACCCAGTCTTCCTGCTGCTGGATTTGAACCTCATTTGGATTTCTCCAGCATCATTCTAAACTTACATATGACCAATCGATGGTCTTTACCACTGTCAGAACCTTGCCTCATTTTTCTTACAACTTAAAATCAGTCTATTGGCACAGTAATGCAACACAGTTGTTTCCCTAATATGCTCCCCCCACCCCCAACGCACACTAGATGTCACCCCCTTCATTGCTCTTAGAACAAACTGTTCAGTGACAAACAAAAGACAGGCAACCTCTACTCCGAATCTCCCCTGAGTCCTGTTGCAGACTGTCTGGCAGGGGCAGAGATTGTTATTGCTGAGGCAGCCAGACCCTAAGAACAGACTGTACACCCCGGATTCTGACTAGCTCTTCCTTCTCTGTTCTCCAGGACCCAAGGAAGGAGGTCGTGGGGCCTGGTCCACAGCTGGGAGCTAGAATACCAGGCCTTAATTTGAGAATTGGTATTTAGCAGGTGACTTTTATTCTTTTAAAGATCCAGGCCCCTACTTAAAAAGCTCTGGTGGTGGAAGTGAGGGTCAATGTCCTTGTTTAAAATGCACTGACAACATGAAACAGACAAGCCATCTTTCATCAGGGCCAGAATATCACCAAGCTGTAACAGACTGGTCAGCCCTGCTTGCTCCAGGTTGACACAAATGCACAAAGAAACCCGGGTGGGGTGTAAAATAATTCCAGGACAGTGCCAGGGGCTGGAAGCATGGAGAGAAAAGTAGTGCACGAGTTTTAAGAAGAAAACCCAACTCAACAGCGGGACCCTAAGGCCTGGCAGTGCTGCTCTCCTGGTACCCCTCTAGGCCCTGTCTTCCCCAAGGTTAGGTAGAGCACACCACACAACCCAGTTTAAAAAGCTAATGCCAGTTCATGAACATCTTTATTTACTATTGGCGATTACATGTGAATAATAAGTTCATGCTGTTCTTTATGGAAAACAATTTCAAGGAGTCACCTCTTAGCACACACACACACACACACACAAAAGCAGTTTTCATCCTGAGTCCCTTAGCGTCCTTCCTAAGACATTAATAAGCACCACTACAACACCAAGGGTGCCTACCCTGCCCCGTTTCCCCAGCTGGATCTCAGGCAAAGGGTTTCCATGACCATTAGTCCTAATATGACAAGTTTGGGCCCAAAGGATAGACCATGAACATCACATCTAGTCAAAAGGGGACACAAGGATGACCTGGATGCACAATCTCAAAACCCAGGAAGCTGAATATCTTCAGTAGTAGAGCTCTGTCTTCCCAACCCTCCTTCAGCAGATTCCAGAAGTGCTAACAATGCCTCTTTGTGTCAATCACCTAATAATCCATCTGTGATTTCTACAAACAATCTGGCTGGACAGGACTTCATCCCAAGAAGAGGCCTCTCCTCAACGACGTCATACTGGAAGTGGATGATGTGAGGTTTTCCATTGTTCATAGGGACGTCCTGGTCACAGTAAGCTTTTCACCTTTTAATATTAGAGCTGACAGAGAAGGACTCCTGCTGGCCCCTCGCCCACCGGGATCTTCAACAGTGGGTGAGGGCCATCAAGAGCACCACAAGGGACCCAGTACAAAGTGCCTGCAGCACAGGAGCTGGAGACAGCTACTCAAAGGCAAAATACTCTGTCCTGGCGGTTGATCATCCTCTGAGGTTCTGCTCAGGGTGGGAGGCGGCGGCGCAGGCAGTGGGTAGGTGGTTGGGCAGGAGAATGTGGGGTCGCACTTGCGTGGCCAGTCACTGCTGGCTAAGTCCCTGTCAGGCTGCGGACCGTGAACCCTGCCTGCCTCAGGGAGAACCTGCCTCCAACTGATCTTTGCCTCATTTTAACTACCGATAGTCTCTTCCTGCAGAGGTGGGCCATTTGATTTCTGCTCACTCCATCTCGAGCAGTCCATGTGGATAGTCAGCATCTGTGTGGTGAAAAAAGGCGTTTTCTCTGATCAAGTAGTTGGTCTTACAAAACTCTAAGATCTCTAGGTTCCTATCACCAAGAACGTATTGTCCAACTGCTCTTCCTTTTTACTTCCAACTTTTGCATCTTGATCGCATGTTTGATCAATTTCTGACTGAAGACATTAGTAGAATTCTCCAATTTCTTCACTACTAGCTTTCAAGGTTTGTTCATGAATTTCAATAATATTTGAATTGGTGGGGCTTTTCTTATATGTGGATAGACATTCTACCACACACTGTATACTGTATTATACTTGAAGATAGGTTTTGAAATATCCTTTCTGACAAGGACTGCAACACCATTCCTCATTATTACGTGATTCCTGGAATAGTGAACCATATCATTTTCTGATTCTAAATGGCCAATACCAGTTTATTTCAGTTCACTAATGTCTATGATATTGATCTTTCACTACATTTTTATATGCAATCCAGCTTTTCTGATGATTTGCTCAGCATGCAGATTGAACAAGTATGATGAGAGGATACACCCTTTCATACACCTTTTCTGATTTTAAATCATGGAGCATTTCTGTTTACAAAACTGTCTCATTCTATGAACAAATTCCAAACAAGTGCAATCAAGTGTTCCAGAATTCCCATTCTTCTCATGGTTATCTGTCATTTGCCATAATCCACACAGCAAAATGCATCTTCATAGTTGATAAAAAAAAAAAAGTTAAAATCTTTCTGGTATCCATTGCTTTCTTCCAAGATCCATTTGACTTCAGCAATGGTGTTCCTTGTTATATGTCCTCTTCTGAATCCAGCCTGAACTTCCGGAAGACTCAGATTAATATACTGTGATAATAATTGTTGGAGGACCTTCAGCATAAATTTTATTTGCATTTAATATCAATGATATTGTTCTATAGTTTGAGCATTCTGTTGAGTCATTTTTCTTTCCATCCCATATTTGGAATGGGCACAGATATGCATCTTTTCTTGTCCCTTGGCCAAGTAGTGGTCTTCCAAATTTCCTGACATAGCTTGTTGAAACATTTCTATCAGTATTGTATCAATTCTTGGAGTCTTGCATTGGCTAATGCTTTTAGTGAGGCTTGAATTTCATACTGTAGCACCATTGGTTCTTACACAAATGCAACCTCCGAGATAGTGAATTGTTGACTAGTTCTTTTTGGTAGTGTGGCTCTGTGTATTCTTTCCATCTTTTCCTGATACTCCCTGTATCCTGTATCATGCAGTGTTTTATCCATAGACTCTTTCACTATTTCAGTTAGAGGCTTTATTTTTTTTCTAAATTTCTTTCAATTTAAGATATGCTTATTGTGTTCTTTCTTATTTATTTTCTATTTCAGGGTCAATTTAATATCTGACTTGGTCTTGTCAAGCTACTCTTTGGAACTTTCTACTCAAATCTTTGATATAATCATTTTCTCCATCTGCTTTAGCTACTCTGTAATGAAGAGCAAGTTTCAGAATCTTTTCTGACATTCACTTTGATCTTTTCTTTATTTCACATGCTTTTAATGAACTTTTGCTTTCTTCATGAATGATACCCTTGATATTCTCCTTCAGTTCATTAGATGTCCTGTCATTAGCATTCAAAGGATCACGTCTGTTCCTGAGATGATATCAAAATTCAGGTGGAATAGACTCAAGGTCTTCTTTCATCTAGTTATACTTTTCTTCAGCTTCAACCTGAACTGATATGAGCAATTGATGGTCAGCCCCACCGTCATTTGGTGGCCTGCTTTTAGCTGCTGATATTGAGCCCCTCCTTCTCTCTTCCCCATGTTGTGCTCGGTTTGACTTCTGTGTGCTTCATCTGGAGATGGCCAAGTGGACATTTGGCATTAGTTGTGGAAGGAAGGGATCTTGCTCTGAACACATGGTTGTTCTTGCAGAGCTCTGTCACAGGATCCCCAGTCTCGAATCTGTGACCATTACTTCTCTCCTCTTTCCCCATCTTTTGCTTTTAAATTGTCAGTAATCATCAGTGCACTTTGATTACATGCTCGATCAAAGTAGGACTGAAGTGGTTGATAGAATTTTTCAATTTCTTCCTCACTAGCTTTTGTGATTGGTGAATAAATTTGAAAAATAGTTATATTAATTGGATTTACTTGAAGGCAGATGGATATCATAATCACACATAGCACTTTAAGATTGATTTTGCAACATCCTATTGACTATGAATGCACTATCCTTCTTCTTGATGGTGCTATTTCAGGCATAGTAAATCATGTGACTTTTCTAATTCAAAATGATTAATACTGGTCTGCTTCATCTTACAAATTGATTTCGTTTGTTATGCATCAATTTTTCCCATATTTATACTTTGCACATTCCAAGTTCTTATCATTAGCAGGTTTTTTAATTCTTTCTTCTTACCCTGAATCATGCCCCATCAGAAATGAAGGTTCAGAAGGCCTACTCCCACAGGCTTTACTCCATTCACTTCATACCGGTCAAATCCACTTGTAGAGCAGTCACATTAGCATAGACTCTTCAGTGAGGAGCTTGCCTCCAGCAGTAGCTAAACCCTCTTCTATTCATTGGGTCTTTGATATCTGACAATGTTTCAAAACTATGCATACGTTTTCCTGTGATTGATTCCTCCTAAATGGACAACTAATCCCTTCTTCTTTGTCTGTCATTAGTGTGTAAGCTCCCCTGAAATGAGTTCACTTTGGATGATCATGCTGGCATGTGAAATACCATTAACATAGCTTCCAGCATCACAGCAACACACAAACCACCACAGTATGGACAAGTGGGGAAAGATTATCCACGAGAAGTAAGAACTAGATTATGTAAGTTTCACAGACTGTACTCAAAATTTGTTTTCTTACTTTTTGGGGTATAAAAACCAGTAATATCTTTAAAAAGAGGTCTGGCAGAAGGTGTGATGGTACCTAGGCACTTCAAGCATCTCCCTCCCCTGCTTCTTGCTCTTAGACTCTCCAAACCCCACACCAAAAGTCTACAGAGCTCATCAAAAGCTGTCCCCCTCATTCAACCATGCCAGTTAGCAGGCTATATAGTGCCCTCCCATCTCTACTTATGAGTCTCCACCTGAGAGGGTTTATTTCCAGTTCCTTCTTCATATAGGCACTACTTTCACCATGTTTGTAGCAGCCTGAAAGGTGTTATTTCTCAATGAAGCCTGTTACTGGAATCTATGTGCCAGTCCATCTTTTCTACCACTTTTGACCTTACTTACATATTTTAAAATTCATTATTTCCTTTGTAAAGAATGGATGGCAGAAGATATATGAAGGAAATAGTATTATTAGGGGTAATTCTGCTAAGATCTTATGATCTGGTTGATGGAGATAGAAAACTGGACGATGAATAAGTTCTGGATATTCTTTTAATTTATAGTAATAAAAAGGTTGCAGATATTTTGAGTATAAGGACTATCAAAGAACAACATGTTTAACTAAGAGATCATCAAAATAAGAGTATCGATCCATTTTAAGATTTGTTATAGAACAACAACTCACTATCACTGAGTTGATGCCAACAGTGTAGGGCAGTACAAAATGTTGTACACATATCTCGCAGAATGTGTTAGGTTAGGCAGTCTGTAAAAATAGTTACCTGTTACACAGGACAGCAAGAAAAGGCTCTTCTAACCCATACATATATGATTTAAATATTATTCAATATATTATTATTAAATATAGCCACTGTAAAGAAAATCATTTTATGAAATAACAAAATCCTTACTTCTCTAAAGGCAAGTTTGATAGATGAGAAAATGTGAAACATAGAGGAAGGTGCTTCAAGGTTCATTTTGAAAGATTATACACTATGATTATTGTTTTTAAAAAGTTTTCATTATGGCTATCAAGCAGTTCCAATAGGTGGAAGTGGAGAGTAGAAGCAGCTTTCACTAAGAAGCAGCTTTTCCGAAAACGAAGCAACCATCTGTGTAGTCAACAAATCTGAGTTTTTATGCTGCTTGGCAGCACAGATGGTTCAAATGCTACTACAATCACTGACACTCCCTTCAACTTTTTCCTTCTTGGGCCTATAATGGGCATGTAATGGCAAATACACAAATTGCAGGTCCCTTGATACTTATGCTGATAAGGATGTATTGTATGCAACAAAAGAAACATTTTGCAGTTGCACAATGGTTTTGAAAAATAAATCAGTGTTAAAATCAGTGTTTCGGAATTTGAATTTTTAACATTTTGTGGCTCACATTGTAGACAGTTTCCTAAAAAGGCAAACAGAATGAACATATGTATCAATACAGGCAATAAGGATAAGTTTTGCTTGAAAACAGTGTTATTCTATTGTGTTACATACTTTGTGTAATAGTATATTCAATTATTAATAAGAGACAGACTGCCATATAATAGGTGGTCTCACTTCCGAATCTTCAGTAACTGACTTTTATACACATCATAATTTAAAAATAAAATACATGTAATGTCAAGCTTCAAAGCTATAATGTTTCAATACTGCATTTAAATTTTTACTACAATTAAATATATTTTATGTTATTTTTTTGGTGAAAAATAGTTAACTTAATTTTTATTTGCATCTTTAAGGCAATCAAAAGAATAAGAACAGATGTAAATATTTTACTTTTTGTTAATTAAATCTTATTGTAAAGTATTTTAAGTAAATAAGAACAAAAATATAACCTTGAAAAACTACATATAGACACACGGTTCCATGAAAATTTTATATTATTTATCACAAACTCACATCACAGTTAATGAAATTTAATACTGCTAATATTAGAGAAACTTTTTTGCAATTTCCTACTTGATCATAGTATTTCCATTTCTTTGACATAACGACTATTAAACTTTAGAATTTGTTATTGTAATACTTTCACTAGATGACTATGCATCCATATTCAGTATATGTTTTTATTTTTAATTTTAAGTTTAATTATTTTCTTTTGTTATTAATATTGTTAGCCTAAATTCCTTTTGTTTAGTGTTCATATAATAGTCACTTTTTTTTTTCATTTTTAATTTTAAGTTTTTTTTGTCCCTCAATTAAATGTGCGTCTGATATATAAATATAAATATTCTTTTCCTTTTGATGGTATAACAAGTTACTATAAACTTGTAAGCTGAAAGTCATGCCAAATTATTATCTTAGATTTCTGGTCAGAAATCCTATATCTATCTAGAGGAGTTAAATTCAAGATATTTGAAGGATGGCTTTTACTAAGGAGTTCAGAGTAATAATCTGTTTGGCTCTTTTAGCCTTGTGAGGCTTCCTGCATTCTTTGGCTCATGACTGCATCCCTCCTCAGTCACCCTTCTTGTCATATCATGTTCTTTCTTGTTCATCTGCTTTCCTCTTATAAGGATTTGTTTGACACTAGTTCTACTTGGGTAATTAATTATCTATTTCAAGATATTAAACCATATCTCTTCAAGATATTAAGCTAAGTCTATTTTGTGATAAGAGATCATAATGTTTGCAGATTTAGGAAGTGAACATTTTCAGTCACATCTAATCTTGCTGTCGCAATTGCTTTTGAGTGCAACCAATAGTGACTCCAAGCACAACAGAACACAGTACTGTTCAGTTCTGCACCAATCTCACTAGCATTGTAATATATGTACCTAGCATTGTACTGGGGGTGTCAATCCATCTCTTTGACTGGTTCTGTTTCTTGCTGTCTCTCCACTTTTACAAGGATGATGTCATTTTCCAGGGATTGGTCTTTCCTGATATCATTTCCAAAACTGCTGATGATCATGCAACAATGCTTGCAGCAGTACATTAACAGAAAGCTCAGAAATTAAAGGTGAATTAGGAATAGAACATGGAACCAAAATTATTTTTGCCAACAATAGGTGGATCTTGATGCAAAGTAGAGAATAGCATGTTTGTGTTTTATTGACTACACAGAGGCATTGAATCCCATGGATCATAATAAAATATGGTTAGTAATGGGAAAATGGGGATTCCAGGACAGTTTGTTGTGCTATTCAGTAAGAGGTAGTTATTAAAATAGAAAAAAACAGAATACTGAATTTTTTAAACTCAGAAAAGATATATGTAAAAGTTGCAAACTTTCACCCTACTTATTCAACCTGTGCAACATCTATAACAGATAAAAATGAATCTCAACTAAATGAAGAACTCAGTATCAGGATTGAAGAAAGGTGTATTCATAATCTGTCATAGCCTTGCTTGCTAGAAGTGAGGAGGATTGATGCATTTGCTAAGAAGATCAGACTACAGTCCTCAGTGCTGATTTTAGCCCAATGTACAGGAAATCAAGCCCTTCACAACTAAACCAATAGAAAATAGTGTGATAACTAGAGAAAATTTTGATGTCGTCAAGAATTTCATCTGGCTTGAGTCTATAATCAATGTTCATGCAAGCAGAAGTCACAAAATCAAATGGTGAATTGCTTTGGACAAATCTGCTCCACAAGACCACTTTAAACTTTTGACAATTCAGTATGCTTATCTGAAGACTAGCATGCACCTGCTTATCCCAGGTGCCATCAGTGGACCACTGACAGTGAATTCATTGGTCTAACCTTGGATTCATTAACTTCTCCAAAGATCAGCTTGTGGTCCCTATCTCTGCTTCATCATTGTGCTACCTATTCATCAGCTTCCATAGCTACACAAGTTAGGAGAAGCCTGACTTGAACTGCTCTGGCCATGCCTTCATTTGCAATTGTAGTAGATATTTCTCATTGTAAATCTCTTTCTATATGAATTTAAATTCATACAAGAATCATTGTCTGTACTTCTCTAGAGAAACCAATGTAATATAGTGCCCATTGCGAATTTACATTGTGCATAAAGATATTTACTTTATGTAATACTATTGTATAGCTTTGTTCCAATATCTTTATCCAGGGGGCAAATGCTGTCTAGAGACACACAAAGTTTTATTTAACTATTATTGTGAAAACAGAAAAAAAGTATATATACCATTACCATAGCTAATATTAGAATAAGTGTTTGCAAAGCATTTTTGAGTAACTCTTAATAATAATGACATTCTCATTTTCAAAATTTGTATGGTCTAATCATTGCAATTAAAAAATTGGGAAATTTGGCCTTCGGGAGAAGGAGTCATATTTATACATACGAGTACACCTGTTAAGATGCTTGATTCTTGACCCATAACATCTGAAATTCTCCTTACCTTCAATCTCCTCTATTAAATGGAGAAAGGAAATAACCTCTCTAACAATGTCCCTTAGGTTATGGACTGTGGCCAGATTTGCTAAGAAAAATCCCTCAGCAGATATTTGTGAGTCATGGGTGAAATTTTAAATAGCACAAGGATTTCTGATTTGACTCATTACTTCAGTATTTACAAAAATTGAGATGGGGTCAAATATAAGTAGAATAAAATTACAGTTGCCTTTTCTGTCTTTTCTCTCAGAGTCTTTCTGGGAAAAATTCCAAACTTCCAAACCATCTGTGTGTGTTCCTTAGCAATATGAAAGAGAAAAGATTCTGATTACTAATTGAGCTAGTGTAAGCTAGCCACGAGGGATTGAGATGCTAATAAACTCCTACCAGAAGACTTGGCTTGATTTTTTTTTTTCACTGATGAGAAAAGTTTGAACTATCCAACCATTTCTGAATATCCAATTGATCTTTCCCCAGAAATTGCAAAAGCTAAAAACTCATGGTTTAACATAGTACAGAATCATGTTGCAGTGGGTTTTTGCACAATTGCAAGCTATGTCTTTGTCTTCTAGGATTTAGTGAACTCAGAGTGGAGGATTGCAAACAAAGATGAGAACAAGAGTACAGATTCCATTCCATCCCATTAATAATGTGCTATATTAATTTGTTGTCTCATTATTCACAATGAAAATACATGCTCTTTCATCAGGAAACTTGATGCGTAACTTGTGCTTCCCTTACTATTTTTCACAGAATATGTGAATAACTTGAAAATCAGAGATAGCTTTCAAAATTATTCACCCTTTTCCATGAAGCTAACTTTAATTTTTTCTTTAAGTCTGAGGGAGTTTTAAATGTCCATGGAAAAATCCCATTAACTTTTAATTTGATTTTCCCAAGACTTTTTTTGAAATGCTCTCATTATGATTGTGACTTTTCTGTCATGAGCTTGTATTTTCTCTGAATCTTTCAAAAATGTCAGGTGACTTGTACCTAATTTATTGTCTATTCTTATTGAGGTTGCAATAAAAAAGGTAAGGCTGGCATGAAAGAAAGTATCATCACTATAAAGGTTTATAAGAGCAGATATTACCACAATCTTTAAAATATTTGTATTTTGAGTTGTGTATTTATACCATATCTGTTGACTTTATTTCTTTTCATCTTGACTAATAAATAGTCATTTTACATTTCTCTCTGTGTATATTCTCATAAAGAGACTCCAAATTACATTTTGTAAACAACTCTCTCACCTTCCATAGACTGGAAAGCGGTGTCTTCCATCATTTTCTGCTGGCTCCCATTTGCTCAGGCCCTCGGTGACCTTGACCTTGTCTCAGCATCATTGTGCAACTCCCCCATTCTTCCTCCCCTGATGTGCAACCTTTGGCAGAGCTCTGAATCTGCATTTTCCTCTTTGGCTCCTGAACACCTTGCCTGAACACTCCCTTTATATTGTTGTCTGTTTCAATCTTAATAATGCTGCAATTCCCACTTTAAATATAGTTTTTCACGAGGTTCTTCTGGACTCGGCAAATAAGTTAAACCCACATTCAATTCACTGCCATAATACACCCTTCCTCCTTTGTTTTTCATATATATCATGTTGCTGATACTATATTTGTTGATTATCTCTCCTTATCTGATAGGTAGTTTCAGAAGAATTAGGACAATATCTTCTTTATTTGCTGGGGAAACACTATTGTCTAACAAATTGTCCTGGCATATGGTAGTTGCTGAACACCAATTCATATTCATTGGATAGCAATTTCAAGACATTTTCGCGATAAAAGGAGGTTCATGGTGGGTGGAGAAGTTTGTTGCTTAGTGAAAACAAAACCCTGAAGAAATAAATAACCCTTCCTGAACCATAATGCCATGTAAAACAAGCCTACATACACTGAGATGTCCATGTGTACACAAGAACAACTGGACTCAAATGCAGCACCTTCCATCAGTGGCCAGCTGTGAGTCTTGTTGAGGCACTCTTTTGGTTACTCAGTAGAGCAAGGGGGGGAACACAGTGCTAGTAAACACCATCCAATGAAGAACATTTCAAACTTGTTGCAATGAAATCCATTCCAACTTCTAGCTACCTTGTGGAGAATGAAAAATACATAAGTCAAACTTCACAGTACAAGTTACTTTTCACAAACCAGAGTCTCTCAGATGCAGATTAAATTTAAGCCATTTTCATATACACAAAAGTTGAAATACTTAAAATAGGGTTATATTTTGAAATATGTAAGTTTCATCTTCTATTGGCCACTTTATTTAAATATTATGAAGTTTGGCTAAATTAGAAGTTAATGAGGATGGGTTTTTTATGTAAAATGTTTTGTCTCAGACATGGTTGCTAGTACAGTTTTTCTTCAATGTTATTGATTGGGGTTTTCCTCTCTATCTCTATTAAGCTGGCACAAAGGAGCATGTGGAGGAAATAGAAGCTGGGTAGAGATTAAAGAAGGTGAGTAAATGTATCAAATTACTGTATTTGAAATAATGGCAATTATATTTATTACATAAAAAGGCATCATTATGATTCATTGATATAGCATAATCAAGTGTTCTGGGGAACAATCTAGGCAAGTATAATTACACTTGTATATAAACTGCTGCTAAGGAGTAAAGTAGCTGCTTCCATCACTGCACTAACTCTTTATGGCTGCAGTTAGCAAGTTTTCCCTAGTGCAATTTCCTTCTAAGAATTTATTTGAATATGCTTCATAGTCACAATCCTGTCACAATGCATTTGTTATTTGCAAAAAAGTTTTCTTTAGCTATTGTAATAATGGGTACAAAATTTTTATATATTTTTAAAGTAAAAAAATTCTAGTAATCACTTTTTGTTGACTTGCTTGTACAATTTTTCCTGTATAGTGTGCCATATTAAATAATTTCCTTTTTATTATTTGTCACCACAATGTTTAAGTTATGTGATCACATTTTCTATTACTCTGCTTCAGAGGATAATTCCCAGCTAGTTGGAGAGAAAGCCCATCATTTCATGAAACAATTTCATGCACAAATAGCTTAGCCAATGTTTGTTCTGGGGTCTTACTAGTGATCAGAATCATAGGCAAAAATCTGAACTTAAAATTGTCATTTGGCTAATTTTAAAGAAAAATGATGCTTGGCTAAATTCAGAGAGCAAAAACTATGCAGATTTATCTTTTGAAGAAATCAAGAAATGATTCCCAGACTTTTAACTCTATTTTAATTAGTTCTATTGCATATGCTGAGTCTGGAATGATTCATTAATTCTCAGAACAAATATTTGTAATCATCTGCAAACTGCAGGCTCTGAGGTTACAGTGGCAAGCTTATAAGAAAAGAGTTTGTTCCATTGTTGAAACTAAATTATAGCTAAAAACATAATGGTAAATCTATTTCTCTTTCCTCTAATTTTTCTATATTAAAAATGGAGACTACAAAAACACATATATGTTCTTGAGAGTAGCATTTCTATTGATTATGTAAAGGTTATGTTAGTTCTTTGAATATACTTCAGATTTATAGAAAAATATATCATTATGAATGGTTTAATTATTGATATAAACATTCCCTTAAAAGTTCCAACATGTCTGTGACTAAACCTTTTCATAATCATATTTATATGATCTTTCAATATTTTTTCTTAAGGAAATAGTTTTTTAGACACACATTCTTTAGTAAAAGGCTACTTGAAGTCCAGTTCCAACATGTACAGGTTTATCACATATAGAGCATGCTTCTACATGCCTGTAATAAGTAAAGCAGGCTTGTAGGCACAGTGGTTACATATAGGCTAGCAGTTCAAAAGTACCAGCAGCACCACAGGGAGAATGGTGAGGCTTTCTTGCTAGAAGGAGCTATCGTCTTGGAGACTCATATTGATAATTTTACGCTGTCTTACTTGGTCCCTATGATTTGCCATGCACTCAGTGGCAGTGAGGTTGATTGATGGTTGTGAGGTCAGTAGATCCTAGGTGGATAAATTCTATCAGAAATACACTTGCTATTTTTGACCTTGCGTCAGCAACTTTGAATCCAATGGAAGGAAACATTGCCCTTTCAGTGATAGGCTCACAAATGTTGCTATGCTCATAAATGAGACCATCAGTGCAGTCACTGTGTCAGTCAATCTTGTCAAAGACTTTGCTCTGTGTCTATGCACTGCTATTTTACCAAGCAGATACATTTTAGAGTATCTTTTAAAATTATATTTTTGTACCCTAAGAAATGGTTTTGATATAAGGACTAATACCAATATTTTAACAAAACTCAGGTCTACATCTTTCCCCATCATTGAAGCTTTGCAAAACCTTACAGGGATGCTGTCCCACATAAAGCAACAGTTTTTAGGCTTTATATGAATTGAGCATTTTAAGGAAGGTTAAGGAGACCTCAGTAGTAACCCCAAAGAGAAAAGTTATCAGATTCACTAAGTGAAGATACTGTGTCTGAGTCCAGAAACCTGTGCGTGAGGACTAGAGAATGCTATCATATAAGAGATGCTGAAGGTGAGATCACGTAGTTTGACATTTTCAATTTTTAAGAGAACGTGTTGGCCTCAGCAAGATTTCAGCTTGCTGGGTACCAAAAATACTGGCCTCAAATTAGCTAGCTCAGAAAGATACTGATCAAAAAGTGACATGCTACACCAGTTTTATTAAAGACAGAGAGGTCAGCTCAGAAGTTGCTGACAACTGTTCCTTAGGAGTCAAAGGAGTAAAACTTTTCTTAAAAGATGTAATATGATCATGAAGAAGCTTTATGACAATTGAAATACTTTGCTGGGAGAAAAAACCTCAGAAAATTGTGCTGAGGTGGTTTCCCCCAAGGACAATGCAGCTTTTCATTTTTCTAGGGTTGCGTTCTTCTAGATAGGATTTCTTCAGATGGTAGGTTTGAACCACAAACTTGGTGGATTGTAGCCCAATGCCCAGTCACTAAGCCACCAGGGCTCCTGAGACAGGATTTTACTTAAAAAACCCTTGGCCCATCCACAATCAAGTTCTGGTCTTACCATTCAGACTTCTTTTTTCCCCAAACTTCCCACAGTTCAAAAGAATATAATTTGAATCCTTAAAGACTGTCAACGCAGCTGTTTTGATGTGCATAAATAAAAAGTATAGAATTATTCAGATATGATAGATAGGAGACATCACATTCTTAAATATATAAAACTAGATGATGGTATATCAAGAAATGATAACTTTGAGTGTTGAGCTTTTATTTGATAGTAAAATAAAATTTTCTTATTTCATATAAATAGTTTCAATATTTCATATCAATACACTGGATACTGCACATCAAAATATACTACTCTATCTCCTTTGACCTTTACCATTAATTAACAAGCTATAAATGTACTACCACCACAATTTCATTATATTTGGATAAGTTTTTTTAGTATGGGATAAAATGAAATGATCACAATCCTAGGTATATTCTCTAAGCCGACGTGAAAACATATACAGCAATGCAAGAGAATTGCCAGATGTCTCAATATTTATGTGAAACCTCTTGTGTTTTAGAAGGCTATTTACTAAATCTAAATTGTTTTAAAACATCTGTGGATCAGATTCTCTGTGGATCAGATTTTGCCCTAAGGCTGATGTGGTGGTCACATAGTCTGATATCAGTTTCAGGATGAAGAGGTAGGCGTGGAGTCTAGCCGACCAATCTGGAGATAGCCAATAGCACCTCTGTGTTGACATGGACTTCTTCTCTGAGAATTCTGGGAAATCTGGTATTTCCTTCTTGGGAGCAGGTGACACTCTGTCATTTGCTTGGAGTATTATTACTGACAACGCTTTCTTCCTGTGAGACATCCCTGAAGTCAAGCCTTATGGAACTACCCTAGTGCACTGGGTCAGCAAGCCACAAGGATGGAACCAGACCTCCGAATCAGGAAGGAACGGAGTGATGCCTGCTAGCACTGAGATGCTTAGAACACCATTGGATCGAAAGACAGTCTACCCATCTGACTTGTGATCATCCTACATTTGACATCATTGCATGTGCTTTGTGTGTCTGAAGAGGACTTTGTAGACTGGTATCAGACATATGGGCTAATATAAGATGTATGGCTTTGGACTGGACTGAATTGGGATGTTTTCTTACCATACAATTATTCTTTTTATAAAACTCATTCTTATATAGAGATGTGTGTTTATGAATTTGTTCCTCTAGCCGACCCAGATTAACACAGCTGACAAATTGTGATTTCTGATATAGAGGAAATAGTCTATTTTAGCAGCATTATTCAGTTAGACTTAAGTACTATGCAATCCAAAAAAAAAAAAAGTGCTGAGCCCTGGTGGCGTAAGTGGTTGAGTGTGGGACTGCAGCCCGTGGGCTTGGCTGTTCAAATCCAGCAGCAGCTCTCAGGAGCAGCGCTGGGTAGTGCCCATGACCACCAGAGACAGTGATGCCCCGTCAAAAATACTATGCAATCAATTACTTCTTCATGATATAATTTAGCAAATGTCTCCACACTTACCTTATACCTTAATTTCTAGATGTCCAATATGATCAGGGGTATAGTAAAGAAAAATATGACAGCCTAAATGACATATAAATTGTGCGTATACATATGCATGCACATGTGATTGGAACATCTACTTTTTTCCTTTCATCTTGAATGATGATATCTTTTTTTTTTCAAAGGAATTTTCTAACAGACACAACTACCAACTGTAAATGAATAGGAGTAGAGTTGCCTATTTTTCTCTATTACATTAAACATTCATCCATATTTACTCAGTCCATTGCCAAACTTCACTACCAGTCTCCTCTCTTCCTGGAAGCTAACAAGCAAATAACCTCAATCTCTAAATTCTTTGCTGATTTGTGATTCAAAGGTAAAAAATAATTCACTATTCATAGTTGTAAAGATTTTTGTCTTCAAAGAAATAATCTCTTTTGTCAACCCAATGTAGGAAAAGTAGAAAAGGATCATCTGAGAAGCACTTTTTCATTTAGATATGATACTGCTTCTATTGTTCAAAGTCAGAATCTTGAGGAGAGGGAAAAGTCCTTCCAATTGCCAGGATTGTAGCTCAAGGGGTCAGTAGGTGGTTTGAACTGTCAGTCTTTCAGTTAACAGTCTAGCACATAACCATTTGTGCCTAACAGGATGGAACACATATGAAAACTGACATGCATCCACTTATGCTGGGAAGTTACCTGGACCTAAATGTTCAGTCCTTATGGACTTTTCAAGAAGAGGCTCTCCTTTGCACCAACACAAGACTAACACCCTTACCATTACTGATCATCATTCATTCATACAAGGTCCTCATGCCAAATAATTCATTTTGGGGGAAACTATTTTATGCTTATGGGAGACAATTTAAGAAGTAATATTGTTATATTATGATAAATGTTAATTTCTATTCCATATATATATATATATATATATATACTATAATTTCTGAGGGCATAAGTATGGTGACTTTTTAAAATAAAATTAAGCCATTTTTTCCTGTTAGAAAATAAAGGCATGCAATTTGTTTTAAAAGTCAAATATATATATATATATACACACATATATATACACACATATACAGACAGATACAATGTTTTAGACTTTATTTGGTTAATGTAGTCCCAATCTAAATGGAGCTTTTACATTCAAAGTAGAATATATTTTAATGAATACATGTATTTACATATTTTCTCATCAGGTTAATGGAGAGCTCTGCGGGCTTCTTAACTGGTGAAAATTCTTATTTAAAAACATTGCATTTTGATAGTCAATGGAGAAAAGACAAACACAATCCCACTGAAAAAGTGGACCAGATAAGGATGTCCATTGTCCCCTCTCTTATTCAAAATCATTCTGGAGGTTTTAGCTAAAAGCATCAGTCAAAGAAAAGGCATAGAATGTATACACCTGGGGAAGGAAGAGGTGAAATTATCATTATTTGCAGGTGATATGATTCTATATATGGAAAACCCCAAAAAACTCCACAAAGGGATTACTGGAAACAATAGAGGAGCATGGCAGAGTGGCAGGATACAAGATCAATAATCAGAAGTCAATTGGTCTGCTGTGCACATCAGATAAGACCACAGAAGAGGAGATTAAAAAAAAAGAGGTACCCTTCACAATAGCCAAGCACAAATTGAAATATCTAGGGATATGCCTGACAAAAAGAACAAAAGATCTATATGAGGAAAATTATAGAACACTATTACAAGAAACCAAGAATGACTTCAAGAAATGGAAAAATATCTCATGCTCATGGATCGGAAGACTCAATGTATTAAGATGATAGTCCTACCCTAAGCACTATATAAATTTAATGCAATACCAATACAAGTACCATCCTCCTTCTTCAAAGAAATGGAAAAAATATCACCAACTTCCTATAGAGAGGGAAAAAGCCTAGAATTAGTCAAGAACTCCCCAAGAAGAAGGACAGCGTGGGAGGGTTTGCCTTACCTGACTTGCACACATAGTATATAGCCACAGTGGTCAAAACAGCATGGTATTGGCATAATGACAGATACTCAGACCAAAATCGAAAAGAACTGAAAATCCATAAATAAAAATACAAGCATACAGACAACTGATCTTTCATAAGGGCTCAAAAAGTATCAAATGGGAAACAGATGCCCTTTTCAACAAGTGATACTGGAAAAAATGGATATCTACCTGTAGAAAAATGAAGCAAGACCCTTACCTCACTCCATGCACTAGAATAAATTCAAGGTGGATCACAGATCTTGAAGTAAAACCCCAAACTGTTAGGGCCATCAAAGAGGGAACTGGGAACAATCTGAGAACACTGGCACAAGGACTACATAGGCTAACAGCAGTAGGGAGAGACACAAACACAGAGGAGGCTCAAATAGACAAATGGGATATACTGAAGAAAAAACACCTGTGCACATCGAAAGAATTCACCAAGAGAGTATTAAGAGAGCAGACACACTGGGAAAACATCTTTAGCAATGACAAATAAGATAAAGGCCTTATTACTAAAATCTACAATATTCTGATAGCTTCCAAAAAGAGCAAAACTAACTGCCCACTGAGGAGATGGGCAAAGGAGTTAAACAGAAAGTTCACAGAGGCAGAAATCAGAGTGGTCAATATATATATGAGAACATGTTCCAGATCATTAGCCATAAGAAAAATGCAAATCAAAATGAGATACCACCTAACACCCTCAAGGATAGGCCAATTCAAAAAGTCAGAAAGTAACACATGCTGGAGAGGCTGTGGGGAGATAGGGTCGCTTATCCACTGCTGGTGGACCTGCAGGTATGGACAGTCACTATGGAGATCAATTTGGAGATATCTAAAACAGATGGAAATTGAACTACCATACGACCCAGTAATTCCCCTGCTGGGCATATACCCAGAAGAGACAAGCAACAATCCACGACCAGATATCTGTGCCCCAATGTTTATCGCAGCACAGTTCACAATTGCAAGGAGCTAGAAGCAGTCCATATTCCCATCAACTGATGAATGGATTAAAAAGCTGTGGTACATACATACAGTGGAGTACTATGCATCGCTGAAAAGCAGTGATGAATGCAAGAAGCATGTCACCGCATGGGAAGAACTGGAGGAAATTATGCTAAGTGAAGTTTGCCAAGCGCAAAAGGACATGTACAATATGAATCCGCTGAGGTAAGCATAATAATAATTTTAAAATTGGAAAGGGGCATCCAGAAAAAGCTACAATATAGAGAAAATCTTGGGAGAAGGCCCAAGTTATATGGGAGGGGCCAGATGAAATCTAGGGCTACCTATAGTAGCCAAATAGTGGGGAGAGGTGCAGGAAGGGGCAGAAGGCGATGTGTGGAAAGGGAACAGGGCATTAAACCATCAAAAGGGAGCATATTGTTTATATCTCCACAGAGAAAGAGGACCAAACTTAAACCTGGAGACCCAGGATGTGAATGCAGCATGACAGCATGGAGTGGAGAAACAGTGGAGGGACCTCAGAACATAACCCCAAACCCAACCATAGGGACAGCCACATCTCCTCCAGAGGAATTTGCTTTGGGGGCCAGCACTGAAGCTGAAACCTGGAGAGTGAGGTATGCCTGACCAGAGCACATGAGAACAAATGAAAATGGAGGAAGAGAGAATGACGTGCATCCTGGCCCACCGAGACTTCAGGACAATATTCCCACTCAGAACAGCTAATGCACAAAGAGGACTATACGGCCCACCCCACTATGAAACATGGCTACCCTTGTTGACCCAAGGGCTATCGAGGCCAGGATGAACAAACGGGGTTAAGATTATACCCTGTCGGACACAATCACACCAATGCAAAGCACTAAGAGTGTGCAACAGAGTGTGGAGTCACAGATGGAGTGCCAAGGATATGCTTTGTGGCCAGGATATGGCACCCCATCTGACTCAACCATGGGTCACTCCGGAAAGTCAACTACAGACCTTGAACTATATACAAATTTTTATATTGCTATCATTTTTATTATTCTTTTACATATATGTATAACACATTGATGGTTTTTTTTTTTGCTGTTGTTATCATTGTTTTATTTGCTTCAGTTGCTTCATTTTAGGAGGCCATTTTTGTACATATTGTTACCTCTGCAGGTCTATGTAGACAAGACAGGCTGGACAAAGAGTCTGGAGGCTAAAATGAGAGGACTAATGGTTCCAGGATAGGGGACATGGGAGAGAGGGAGGAGGGGGAAAGGTGGTGATGTCGACCAGCCCAGGAAAAAGGGAATTGCAATTGATACAAAATCACTGTCAAGGTGGGTGGGAAAAGGCCCATAGGGATTGATTAAGACTAATGTAACAGAGACAAAATAGTGAAACCCAAATGGAGATTGAGCATGATAGTGGGACAAGAGGTAAGCAAATGGAAATAGAGGAAGGAACTGGGGCATAATGGGCATTTAAAGAGGTTCAAATACAGGTATGTATATAGGTGCATATATTTGTAAGTGATGATGGGGAAATAGATTAACATGCATACTTATAGGGTTAGTAGTAGTACAACAGATGGGCATTGGATCTCCACTCAAGTGTTTCCTCAGTGCAAGAACACTTTATTCTATTAAATTGACATTCCAAGATGCTCACCTTTCCGACCCGATCACTGAAGACAAATGTGTGCATAAGCTAAGGTGGTAAAGAAAGCTGATGATACCCGGCTATCAAAAGATGTAGTGTCTTGGGTATGAAAAGCTTGAAAGTAAACAAGCAGCCATCTAGCTCAAAGCAACAAAATCCACATGGAAGAAGCACACCAGCTTGTGGGATCATGAGGTGTCAAAGGAATTAGATATCTCGTAGGCTTCAAGAACTAAAAAGCATAACATTGTGTGCTTACTTTCCTGATATGATCGTGGAGGAAAAGGTGTGCATAAGCTAATGTGGTGAAGAAAGCTGATGGTGCCTGGCTACCAAAAGATATAGCATCTGGGGTCTTAAAGGCTTGAGTAAACAAGCAGCCATTCAGCACAGAAGCAATTAAACCCACATGGAAGAAGCACATCAGCTTGTGTGATCATGAGGTGGTGAAGGGATCCAATGCCACGCATCAAGGAGCTAAAATTATATCATTATTAATGAGGGGGAGTACAGATTGGAGACCCAAAGCCCATCCTCTTGCAGAGGGGTTATAAGGAGGAGATGAGCCAGTTAAGATACAGGGTAGTAGCAATGAAATATGCAACCTTCCTCTAGTTCCCAAATGCTGCCTCCCACCCACTATCATAACCCCAATTCTACCACATAAATACAGCTAGACCAGGAGATGTACAGTGAAGTTGGAAATATGGGAAATTTAGGATAGATGATCCTTCAAGACTAGTAATAGGAGTGGAAATATCAGGAGGGTGGAGGGATGGAGGAATAGAAAGGGAGAACCAACTTTAGGGATCTACACGAAGCCTCCTGTCTGGGACATGTACAACAGGGAAGTGAGAGTTGGGACACATTGGACAGTGTGCAATATGAAAATAATAGCAATTTGTAAATTAGTAAGGGTTCAAGGGGGAGGGGCATAGGAAGGGAAATATGGGGAGCTGATACGGGGGACCTGGATGGAGGGAGGATGTTTTGAGAGTGATGATGGCAATAAGTGTGTAAATGTGGCCTGCATACAATTGATGTTTGTATAGCTTGTGATGGGAGTTGTATGAGCCCCTAATAAAATGATTCATTTAAAAAAAACTAATGTGAAAGATGTGATGTACAGAATCGTGTTTTATATTATTTATTTTTTAAGCTATAAAAGAATAAAGAGCCCCCATAAAATTATTTAAAGAGGAAAAAAACATTGCATTAAATGCAGTGCTGTAAAATTCAACAGTGTTTGATGTACTAATTTAATGAAGACGTCAATATTTTTAAAGCAGAGTACATTATGCATATATTGTATTCTGCATTTGGAATAATAATAAGTGGGTTTTTCTTATTTTGAATAAATTTATTTCAAAAGGTATCCATATATTTTACATGAAGTTTGTATTGCTCAGTAGTTTTTTTGTGCTTGTAGCATCCCTGCTCTGGTGGAAGTAGGAAGCCCAGTCTTGCTTCTGAAGAGCTGCTGCTGGAGTTGAACCATCAACTCTATGGGATGCAGTCCCACACACAACCACTAGGCCACCAGGGCTCAGTTTGTTCAATAGTTTTTTTATTGTATTATATAACCTATTGCTATTCTAGAATTCACCTTACAAAAATAATAACATATATTTGAACTAATTATAGTATAACTTTATAGGCATAATGTTTTCAGTGGGTACTCATGAAATAGTCACTTGAGACCTTGGTTCTTACTCTGTTCTTAGTCTACAAGCTCCATTGATATTTGTTTACATTGGGTGATCTTGGTGGCATGTGAAATACCAATAATATATATCTTCTGGTGTCCCAACAACACAAGTCACCAGAGTACCAAAAACTGATAGACAAGTGGGGGCCAGACCTAAGTCATGATAGTTTCAATTTCTTCATTGGCAAATGAAAGCTGGACATTGAATAAGGAATACTGAAGATTAACTTATGTGTTTGGTTTGTGGTGTTGTTGAAAATATTGAAAGGACCTTGGACTGTGAAAAGGAAAAATGCATCTGTCTTGGATAAAGTAGGGTCAGGGTGCTCCTGAGAGGCCAGGATGGCAACATTTCATCTGACATACTTTGGTTATCTTGCCAGTAGAGAATCATCTCAGGAGAAGGACACCACACTTCATTAAGTTGAGGGGTAGCACAAGAGAGGAAGATCCTCAAGGATAATGATTGACACACTGACTACAACAAAGGGCAGTGGCATAGGGGCATTTGTAAGGATGGTGTGGGACATGGTGTTGTCTCTTTCTGTTGTGAATAAAGTCACTGTTGGTCAGAACTGACTCAATGGCACCTAATAACAAGAACTTTAGAAGGGTTTACAATGATGCCTGCTTTTGTGTTTACTTTCTTCAAAGGGTCTTATAACTTGAACTTTACAAAATGGGAGACACTCTGGTGTGCTGTCTACACCTCATTTTCAAAGGAAGGCAGACCAGTCATTGCTGCATTTCTTAGGCCTGTGATTAGGTGGGGGCCCACACCTCAGAGCGTCCATCCTCAGCTGGAGGGAGTTGCCTCACCCGAGTTTGCATTGCCCCTCATCAGTAGCAGTCAAACCCGATGTGTGTCTACTTTATTTCACAGAGAGCGAGTCATACCTGAATGACCCTTCCTTTTCAGTGCTCCCCGAGGGATGGATTGGACCTCTGCCCCACACAAGACAGCTCAAGTTTTCCTCTACTTGTCTTCCTTTCCTTACTCACTCATAACTCTTATTTGAGAGATTACTATCCAAACGTTTTAATTCCAAATCTCTATCACTATATTTTCTGGGAAATTGAACAAGATACATGCCTGTATTTGCTTGTTTACAAAAACAAATGGTACTAAGAGTGAAAAATCACTTGATTCAAAATAAATATACACTATTAACTCAAAGTTCAAATTCCTCTCTTTAATTACATAGAAGAAGGATATGTCCTCAGAAGCAATTTATGAAACATGGAATTTCTTTTTATTTGTTACACTTATACTTATTTTTATCATGAAAATTATTGACAATTGGCTAGAAGAAACAAAGAAATCATATTTTGGAAGGACTAACTGGTTTATGACTACTTCCATTTGCACATCCACAGTCAAAATAAGCAAATTAGGTATCATCTTGGGCCATTCATAAATAGCATTATGAAGAAGAATGCATTATCAGAATCAAAGGAAGACTTACTAGTCTATCATATACAGATGACACAGCTTGCTTGGTGACAGTGAAGATGAAGTTGAAGGATTGTTGTCATCAGAATGGATGATAGCTCAATCTCAAGAAAGATAAAAATACTTTCAATTGGAAAAAATAGGAAACATCATGCTAAATGGAGAAAAGATTAAAATTATCAAGGATTTTGTCTTTCTTGGGTCTATAATTATTGCTTCTGGAAGCAACAGTGAAAAGATCAAATAACATCCTGCGTTGGATTGACCTGCTGTGGAAGACCTCGTTAGAAGTGTTGAAAAACAAGGATATTACTCTAAAGACTCAGGCATTCCTGATTCAACCACAGCATTTTCAATTGTCTTAGATACTTGGGAAAGTTGGACTTTCAGTAAGTATATTAGGTAACATTGTCTAGAGAAAAAATAAGTAACACTCCTATATGTATAGAAAAGAGTTTTATATCCAGAAAAAAATTCTTATATCAAGAAGTCATAGCAGCCCAGTCCAACTCAAGTCCACAGGTCAGCTGGATGGAGGGACCCTCTTCAAACTCACTTGGCTGCAGGCCAATGATCCAGTGGGTAAAGGGGGACATAGGAAGTTCAGCTGGTGGGTGCAGGTCACATGAATCCAAGGTGAAGCTATTTCACAGAACCCTTAGTGTACATTAGCAGATCCCAATTTCAACTTGAATGGCAATTAGCACAGCTCTTTCCCACATCACTGAGAACAAGCTAACCTTTTATCTGAATGTAAGAACATGAATGGTTCTCTAGGAAGATAAAATAAGTGGAAAAAGCCGATTGTCATAGGTTATATGCTGTAACATTGTATTTATTTAATATGCTAAATGACACAATTACAGAGATGAAATGATCAGTGATTATCATGCGTTAAAGATGTTGGAAAGTGGGTGTAAGAATAAAAATAAATGGCTAGTAAGGAGGTTTCTGTATTGATAGAATTTTTTTGTATCTCTATGTGGTTCTAGTTTAAAAAAATGCAGCTGTAGTAGTTGATAGGACCCGTCAAGTGGGTTCCAACTCCTAGAGACTGTCTGTACAGCTGAGAGATACAATGTTGGGTCTGGCACCGTCCTCAAAGTGGTTCCTATGATTCAGTTGATGCCTTTGCAGCAGCCCTGGTGTCAATCCTTCTTCTTGAGGGGCTTCTGCTTTTTTCAGTGTCCCTCTAGCAAATATAACTTCCTTCTCCAGGGAGTGGCCTCTTCTGACTACATAGACCACATATGGAAGTCAAAGTCTTGCTATCCTTGTCTTTAAGGACCACTTGACTGTATTTCTTCCAAGACAGATTTATTAGTCCTTTGGGCAATCCATGGTACTTTCAATATCTTTCACAACACTATGATTCAAATATATTCATACTTCTTCAAACTTCCTTAATCAATGTCATACTTTCACACACTTGTGGAGAAAGTTGAAAGCTACGTGTAAGGCTTTCAGTGGCTGCTTACCCAATGTTGGTGTGTTATTTCTTCTTTGTTGTCTATTCTTAGTTTAGAAGCTCCACTGAAATATATCCACTTCAGGTGACTTTGCTGACATTTGAAATATCACTGAGAGCTGAGAACTTCATATTAACACAAAAGTCACCACAATATGACAAATTGGAGGACAATATCAAAATCAAGAAATTGGTAGAAGTGAAAAATGTGTCTGTACAATATTATGTGTAGATTTTTTTCATAAAGTCAATGGGAGTCATAGAAAATGGGAAGTTTGATTTGTTTTTTGTTTGCTGTTGTTTTTATTATTTGAAGAGAAAAGCTAACTATTTTTCTTTTTACTATGGATAATACTAATGACAGTTCAAACTACATTGAAGAAGGATGGAGCAAAGAAATTGGGAGATTTTCTGGGCTATATAGACTAGAAGAGACAGTAAATAATAAAGTAGTACTTTTTATAGAAGGAGCTTTTATATAATCAAAATTTCAAGGACACTTTGAACAAGGATATGATATAATAAAACGTTTATATATTTTTTGATTCTCTGAAGCTTTTAATTTTGGGGGGGCATCACTGCCTCTGGTGGTCGTGGGCACTACCCAGTGCTGCTCCTGAGAGCCACCGCTGGATTTGAACCAGCAAGCCTGCGGGCCGCAGTCCCGCACTCTACCACTTATGTCACCGGGGCTCGGCCCTCTCTGAAGTTTTTTAACAGGTTACTATCATTTGGAATTGACTGCATGTCAGTGTTTGGCTTGGCTTGAAGGACAAATTCCTTTCAGAGATTTGACTCATAAATCAATCCATAAGTGTTTCCATTTTCCTCCATGCTCTATATCTTGAACTACTTTTGTTCCCTCCTTTTCTCATACCTTACATTTTCAAATGTAAGAAAGAAACTCATAAAGAAAGGGTCATTGATCTCACTAAACTACTGCTTAGATTTACAGCATCCATAACAACCATCCCTTTTTTAGTGCAAGTACATATTACAGACATAGTTATACATAATTAGAGTGATATAAAAGAGTCCACTGTTGGTCTCTAATGTAATCATCAGCAAGCCATTAGCATCATGGGCTTGTCCATTGTACAAGAGTTGCTATCGTCCACAGGTGTGAAAGCCAAGGTTTATTTTTACTAGTGGAGAATCTCATATCAATTGCCATATAATTGGATCTGCCATGGAAGAAATATGGCCAGAGTGCTCCTTTGAGACAAGGGTTGAAAGATTTTGTCTGACGTACTTAGAATATGCTGTCCTCAGGGGACCAATCCCTGTAAAAGGACATCATGTTTTGTAGCGTAGAGGGTTAATGAAAAAGCATAAGACCCTCAAGGAGAATTGACGCTAAGCTGCAGCAAGAAGCTTGAGGATAGGAACAATTATGAAGAGAATGCATGACAAGGCAGTATTTCCTTCTGTTTCCTGAAGGTTTCTCTGGGTCAGAACTAACTAGATGCGATCTAACAACAACAACAACATGATCCAATAAAATGAAATGACAAAGAATACAAATAACTCACTGGAGAAACACTGCAAAGTAATTGAAGCATGCCCACATTTAGACTCCCATTAGGAACATTTCTCACCTGCCTTATTAGCAGAGTCAGAGAAACTTTTGTCCATTTTAGCTGTTCCAGCACCTCACCCTTATGCTGAGTTCGGAGAAGATATAGGCCAGTTTATAGAGGATCTACAAATCTTCTTTTGGAATTGATTAGCGATCCAGCCTTCCTCCCTGTCCTCAAAAGATTTCTCCTGATAAACATGACGTGAATACATGCTGGTTCTTGATAAGAATTAGAAAGTGTGGTTGGCTTAGGCCACGGAAGAAGGCAAACTCACAGGCAGTAACAGATACTAAAGGGAGCACATTTATTCCTAAGAAGGGGAGAAAGCAATGTAATGTAATGATCTTCTGTTTTAGCAAATTTTCATTTATATTTTATTCTTCTATCTTATATGTTGTTACATTTTTACAGGTGAGACACATCTTAAAAAAAAGTAGTGTAACACACCTAGCAACATTTAGATTGTATTTTTCAATTATCTTCAATATCAATGTACTGTATGTACTTGAATATAAGCTGACCTGAATATTAGTCGAGGTCCCCAATTTTGCCATAAAAACTGCATTAAAAAAGTGTTGAAAAAGTCTTCTTATACATGAGTGTATATGCTATTTCTCACCAAGCTTATGACAAACATTTATTTAAATGAGAAATTGGTATTTTTTTCTCAGATCAACAATTTCTCATTTTGAAGATAACAGCTGTCAAGGCATTTATTTTATAGACTATACTAATATGAAATATATAAAGATATTATCTGGAAAATTAAATTACACTTTTTCCTTGTGGAGTTTGTGTCATTGAGGTGAAGGGCCCGAGTCCCTGAATATATGGTACTTTGAGTAACATGGACATTGGGGGTGTGGGTGTCACAATGGGAAGTCAGAAGTCATGTGTAAGTATTGTGGGAGGAAGGAGCAGACAACCAATCAGGCGGCAGCCTCCATAGTCCCCTGTATCAAATTTAGGCTATCTCTCTACCTGAACTCTCGTGTTAATTTTTATCCTCACAATATTCTGCACAAATCCTAGTATCTCTCTATCTGACCTCACTGGAAAACAGAGTCTTTGCAGCTGCTCAGTGAGATCCTTGGCAGCTGGAACACAAAAAACAGGTCTTCTTTTTCTGCTTCTCCTAAGGAGCCATTTAAAGGCTATTAGATCATTCTCTATTAATGGAAAATGTATGAGTTTCCTTTCTCGTATAAGCTTCTACTTTACATAGAGTTATGCTTTCACAGAAGGAAGTGTGGGCAGGGCCAAAAGGATAGCAGATTTGGGGTAGAAAAGAAAGACACTGATTCAGTTCTCAGCTCCATTATTGGGAGATATTCTTAGACAAAGACCTTTGCCTATTGCAGCTGGAGTTGGACACTGAGAGGTAGACAGCTATCCATTATCCACAGAGACAGCATGATTTTGGATGCTTAGCTTACAGAACTTTATTTTTAGTCATCAAGTTTCTGGTACATTATTATAGCAGTCCAATGTTACTAATAGATTAATTAGAATATGGGCAAAACGTATGAAATGTTTGACAAATTTGAAAGAATTTAACATGATAAATACTAAAATTACAGAGAAAATCATCTCAAGAATGAAATCATTTAAAGCCATGTTTTAGAATAGCAGATGATTCAGGAAGAAAGGAATATAAAATTACAGCACAAAAATCAACTTAAACTGGAAAAGAATGAAAAATTTCAAACAATGTAAACTATGCAACAAAAATGTATGATTAGCCATAATGTATAAGACAAGGCTTAAATAAAAATTACATTGCATATTATATTCTAAAACTAGGAATCAGTAAAAATATAAAGTCAATTTAAAGCAGGATCATTAGGACATAATCATCCAGCCCCTGGAGGACAAACAAGTGAAACCTGGTGAAGGGAGGCAGCAACTGGTGTAAAATCTAAAAATAATTGTAGAGTGTAATTAATCATGGGACCACGAACATAAGAGGAGGAAGAAGAGAAACTGATTCCAAGAACTCAAATAGAAAGTAAATGTTTAGAAAAAGGTGATGAAAGCATATGTACAAATATGCTTGATGCAATTTATGTATGGATTGTTAGATGAACTGTGAGAGACCGCAATAAAATGATCTTTAAAAAATAAATAACCCATGATTGTTAAAAATACATGTTTAAATAAGAAAAATCTAACATAATTAATTATATATTAATTGCAGTTAAGAATTAAAGACTTGTGGAAAATTTCTTAAGAAAAATATCAAGTCTCTTTAATAAGCAAATGCGGAGAAGAAAGCTGATGGTGCCCGGCTATCAAAAGATAAAGTGTCTGGGGTCTTAAAGGATTGAATATAAATAGGCAACCATCTAGTCAAAAAACAACAAAGCACACAAGGAAGAAGCACAGCAGCTTGTGTGATCATGAGGCGTTAAACTAATCAGATAGCAGGCATCAAAGAACTTGTGAAAGTCGGAAAATGCAGAGTAGGGACCCAAAGCTCATCTGTAGGCAATTGGACATCCCCTTACAGAAGGGTTTCAGGGAGGAGACAAGCCAGTCAATGTGCTGTTTAGCAGTAATGAAACACACAACTATCCTCTAATTCACCCCGGTCCTCCCCCCCCCCCCATCCTAATTCTACCTTACAAATCTGTCTGGATTGGAGGATGTACACTGGTCCAGAGAGGAACTAGAAACACAGGGAATCCAGAACAGATGAACCCCTCAGGATCAGTAGTGGGAAGGCTCAGGCTCTGAGGGTGGAGGGGAAGTGAGAAAGAAAGAGGTAACAGATTACAAGGAGCTATCTATAACCTCCTCCATTGGGGACAGACAGAGGTGAGGTGGGAATATTTCACACAGTGTAAGATATGACAAAATGATAATAATTTATAAATTATCAAGAGTTCATGGGGGAGGGAAGATCAGAGAGGGAAAAATGAGGAGTGGATACCAGGGATTCAAGTAGTAAGGAAGTTTTTTGAGAATAATGAGGGAAACAAATGTACAAAAATGCTCGACACAATCATGTATATGTGTTGATTCTGATAAGAGTTGTAAGAGGCCCCAATATAATGACTTAAAAATAATATACTAATTTTTATAAAGGGGTCTCTAGTTTAGTGTGTGTTAGAAGGTGGGCTGCTTACTGAAAGAATGATATTTCAAATCCATCAATCACTTAACAAGAGAAAAAAAATAAGGCTATCTCATCCTATAAGTCTGAAAGTCTTGGACATTCTATACACTGTAGTTATGAGTCAGATTTTATTCAGTAGGAGTAAGTTAGACCAGATTCATAGAAATTTCTTCATAATTAAAAAAGTCAAGATATAAGAAGACATGGATTTTCTTTCATCCTTGAGCTCAATGTCTGAGGTGCACACCATTTGGAGGAATATTTTTTGTTCTAACATAGTAATAATAATGATAAAAGCTAAAGAAATCTGTTCCTAATTTCCTTGTCACTGCATTGAAACCAAAAATATAAACCATTGATATTATAACTTATTCTTAGGAACTTTTGTTTTATTCCTTGACAAATATTATTATTTTGCAAAAATAATTTTTTTAAAGTGCTCAGATCTTTTAAACATGCACATAAGAAAAGGAAAAGCAAAAGCAACAAAGTACCCTTATGACCCTAGCCAATTCTATTTATCTTAATGTATACCATAGTTGCCGGCTGAAACATCTATTTCCTATGCTTTATTTTCTCCAGGAAAACGGTCCTTTCACCTAAATTAATAAAGCTGTCAGGAAAATACTATTTATATATTTACCTCTGACATGTCAGATAACCAAAAGAGAAACTAACATGTAAACATAATTCTTTATTAATGAGTCACTGGCACTATTGCAGTACTGGTAGCTGAAATGTCTGCACTTCAAACCCAACAACTGCTGTGTGAGTGAAAGAGGTGTCCATTTGTTTCTATGAAAAGCATAGTTTTGAGCATTTCATAAAGTACATACACTTTGTTTTTCAGTGTCACTGCGTTGAGGGCGAAGGTGTTTTTAAGATTTACAACTTTGATCTAACTACTAAGTTTTCATGGTCGTGTTATCTAAGTGCTAGAAAACTAGAGTGGAAATTATTTTTTGTTTCTTAGTTTTTCTTCTTTGGTTTGTGAGGGTATGCCTGAATTATTATTATGATAGCTTTTTTTTTATTCTCTAGTTGAGCAGTCTCTATGACTTATTATTTTATGCTAGTTTCTCTACCACATGCCTACCTGATTTACACTCTTCCTGAAGTCATCACCTACCATATCCTATATTGTGCCAAATCACTCCTAAAGCGTATACCACAATCTTGGCCCAGCATCACAATATGTCTTCCTGCTTGGAAATATTTAGTATTAGCCCATGCTTGGAAAAAGAAGTGATAAATGTGAGATCGAAACCCTCCTTCTAATTAAAGAGATTAGGATCTAAATCTTGGGAAGTCGGATTTAGAAGTGGTTATATTTGATCAATACAAAATTATATTGAATTGTTGCCTAGGTGAGTAGAAAAAGTCCAAATTGAATTCAATTCTAGCAGAGTAGCTGGATTAAGAGAGATGGCTTACATGTTACATTAAATGTAGAACTTTGACAAACTGGATGTTGACTTTCAAGGAGATTATAATATCAATAATTAGGTATATTTTTACAATGCCTTGCTTTCAAAAGAAGTATGTTACCACAGTCTGAGCATCGCTTTAGTTACTACCAACAAAGAAGGCAGTTGGTAGTTTCTAGGAGGGAAATGGGTAAATAAGATTCCAGGACAGGCATAAGGGATAGAGTGAGGTGGCAATTTCATGTAAATTCTTTGCTGGTACTCTCATAACAGGGTTATTTGCAGTATATGAATGATTCTTTCATAAGCATTGAGATAGCAGGGGAGAAGGGAAATTTTTTAATGAAGGTGAAAATGTAGATAGAGTAAAACAAGATAGCAAATTTGAAATGAAGAGTAAGAGAAAGTAAAATTTAATTTATATAATTCAGAGAATATACATACTTTAAAGCGACAGGAGTTTACCAAGACAACAGATTTCTAACTAAATATTTCATAAGCAGGGCTTAGGAAGCAAATGTTCTGAGAATAAGTGAGAAATCAAACCACTAGACACTAGAAAGACATGGAAAAATTGCATTGCTATTTGCACACTGTTTTGTAATGATGGCTAGTATGTTTGAACATCCAGATATTCAATGGAAGTGGATCTAGTTTATACACCTTAAATATTGAACCATGAAAACTAAAGTCCAGGGTGCAGCACCTGGCAAACATTCCAAACTCCAACCATCCTATAGACCTTCACCTGTATGTTGGAGGAGAGAAGGAGAAGAGGCAGTTATTCGAGTTTTGAAATACTTACACTTACATTACTCTTATACTACAAGGCTCTATGGGATAAGAAAAAAGTAAGCAGCAGCAATTAACTGCAGTAGGACTGCTTTAATCTAGCCATATCTTTTACCTGTAAAAGCAAAAATTAATATAGCTATGTATCCCAATTGTGTGTGGATGTGATTATTATGTGCATACATTTGCTTAATTTAATGCTGTGTTGTAGATTCATAATAGCTGATTATATCAGTATAGATGCTGTGAAAATTTGTCCAATGTGAGCTAATATAACCATCTTGTAACTATTTATGAACAGCTGCCTCATTATAAAATTGCTGACATACCCTTTACTCTTTTGATGCTGATTAGTGGGTAGAAACCAGCTCACTAAATTCCAGAAGAAAGGTTTTTTTCCCCTCTCCTTTAGAGTATTTTTACATCTCAGGGAAACATAACATTCTGTAAATGTACAGAGTTCAATAGCAGATATATCCTCTTTGACCTTGTAATGTTCTTCTCAAAATTTCATAGTTTAAAGGAATAGAATTTGAACTTGTTCTCAAGAAAGAATCCCATATTAGAAAATTGAAAATATTTCAAGCCCATTTTGAAAACATGCATTGATTTCTCTATAGCATATATCTACAATTTTGCGTTATTGTACTCCAGACATGATGATGAAAAATAGAATCTTTCAAAGTCTAAAATAGACAAAAAATGATTGTGAATAGATAGTTACAGTTATGTACAAAATATACATTGGTGAAGATAAAAATATGTACAAGATAAAGACATAGGAGAAATAAGTCCCCATTATGTTGTGCCTTTGGGGGAAGAAATGGAAATTGCTCTACAGGAATTTTCATGTGAACAAAATAAACAAATACATGTTTTCCAATAGACAAGATAGGGAAAACACTTCTGTCAGTTTATCCTGCCCCTGCATTTATACAAAAACATGCTTGTAGGTAACTGCCAGTGTTCCAATATAAATCAGTATGGAGAAAAAGTGATGAGATGCAATATGAAAAAATTCATTTTGATGGCAGATTTGGGGGGGTTAC
Organism: Nesogale talazaci; assembly: GCA_004026705.1. Taxonomy (NCBI): domain Eukaryota; kingdom Metazoa; phylum Chordata; class Mammalia; order Afrosoricida; family Tenrecidae; genus Nesogale; species Nesogale talazaci. The sequence goes on along the minus strand of PVJH01002567.1, from coordinate 76,504 downwards.
ATAAAGGAGAATGCATGCAGGTAATAATGAATGCATAATTTCAGATTATAGCAGTATAAAAGATGATCCCTTGAACTCAGAAGCTAGTTTTGAGATAAAGCAATGTATGAGCTATGGGCATGGATACTGTTGACAGTTTTACAGTGTTGTTGAAAAACAAAAGTGTCCCATGCAAAATTACAAAGTCTATTCACATATGGAAGGCAAATGTAGGAAACTAGGCAAGACATTGAGAAACAATAGCAAGAGAAGTAACAGAAGAACATATTATGTAGTGTTAGTCAAGCTGATTTTTACTTTAGGTTGTCATGCTTTCTTTTTAAACAGATCTAACTCCTTTGACCAGAAGTCATTTATAATTACTTTAGCTTTTATACAGTTCCCTTCATGTCATATTTGGGCAATTTATCTCCTGCTACTAGTACCTTATCTTGACTATATTTTTACAGGATATTTTCTTTATAAATGCTTTAATTGAGACATTAGGCATACTATTATTTCGTATCTCTTAGTGGCAAACACAGTTAATGTGGTTGACTGAAAAGTTTGGGAGTTCAGACCCAGTCAAAATTGACTCAGAAAAAAAATGTCTTAAAATCTGTTCTTGAAAAATCAGCAATTGGAAATCTGGGGTGCAAACTTTATTCTCTCACACATATAGGGTAAGTTGAGAGTCAGAATGTATTCAATAGCCACTTATTTATTACTTAATGTACGGTGTGGTGTAACCTGACAAGATATAAAACCCCAAACCAAACTCACTGCCATCAAGTTGATTGTGATTCATGAGGACCCAGCACAACCTCTTAATAAAAAAATGAAACTTTGAACCATTTATAATATTATCCAGAGTATCAAATTTACTTATGTTTTTGTCTTAGAATTACTCTCCGTAGCTGAACATTACATGTAACATTTTCTTATGTGGCAAAACTTTAAAAATTTTCTAGCAATAAAAAGTACTGGCTCCAACAAACTCACTTGAAAAGAATGTGGATCAATTGTATAGTATAGATTTTTTCAATATTTTAGTTTTGTGCATTGCAAAGATAGGTGGCAGGAAAAGCAAGTAGCATTGTCTTAAACACAGAAAGAGAAAGTTTCTTTAAAAATATAAAATGGATTATACCTTTTGGTCCCATCTCTATGTTTTATATTCTTTAAACTCAAAATCAAGTTCATTGCCATGAGTCAAGTTTGTTTCATAATAACGTTGGGGATTGAGGGTAGGGATTGGTTTCACTTCACTCAGGTCAATTCAATAATTAGCAAATGGTTTGGAGCCTAATGTCTCTTTGTGGTAGTTACATGATCTGTTGTCATGTTGAGAGTCTTAGAGTGAAGGGATGAAGTTTAGCCTATTAGGTTTCAGCTTATTGACTTCGTTCAAAGGTGCTAAAGAGTTAAGCAGCTCATTGGAAGCAGGATGAATGCTGACTCCCTGCAAGATATTGCAGCTGGCAAGACACATGGAAGTAGACTGGTGTACTGAGCGGGAGGAGTCACATGGAGCCCCCTGTCAGTGCTGAGATGCTTGCAACACCACTGGATCCACAAGACTTCCCACTCACTGGCCTGCGATCTTCCTGCAGTCAGTGTCATTGCATGTGTTTGGTGAGTCTGAAGAGGATGGTATAGAGTCATGTTGGATATATGGACTAATATCGGACTTATGAATTTTATCTGGACTGGGCTAGTATATTTTCTTAATTACTCTTAATTAAAATTACTTTTATATAAAGTTATTTCTTATGCACATATGAGTGTCTACGAATTTGTTTTTCTAATCTACCCAAACTAACACACTCTTGTTCTAGAAATAACAAGGCAATTATAGTTTTCAAATATACTCTTGCAAGAGTATGAATAGTGACTTTATTCCATTGAGAGGGTTGTCAGTAGAAAACATTTTTTCTTAATAATCTGGAAAAAGTTCCCATTAGAGGAATCCTCAATTCTACCAGGGATACCATCCCCCTCTCAAAAAAAAGGTAGAAAACTCTGCTTTGTGGAGCTTTCATAATACACATTTTTTCCTGGCAAGACAGCATGGAGCAACACTTTCTGAATTAGTGCACCCAGTACATCTCCTGGAAAGGTTCTCGATGGTCACAATGAATTTTTTCATAAAAGCAGTTTCACCTGAACCTCATATATTGTGATGGTGAATTTAAAAGAATAATGTGTGTCTGTGAAATTTTGCTTCCTGCTTGAGAACAATGCTGCAAAAAACTTATGGTGTGAAATATAGTTTACAAGACAGTAGTATAGTAAAAAATCAATTGTATGAGTGATTTTTTTTCATTTAAAAATGGTTGAAATGTTTATTGATAACAAATCCCTTCTGGACATCTGTCAACTTCTTGAACAGACGAAATTATCGGCAAAATTCAGGTACTTGTATTTGAAAATCAATGATGGACCATTGAAGAGATGATGTTTTCTGGACTATCTTATAAGTCAGTTCAGCAAATTGTAATGGAAGATTTGGGAATGAGAAGGGTCACTGTGAAACTTGTGCCTCAAGTTCCGACTGCGCAAGAAAAAGAGCCTAAGGAACACATATCTTACTGTGAAAAAATAGCTCCAAAGAGACACAAACTTTTTTCTATAGTCATTAGTGGTAATGAGACATAGTGCTATTCTTACAACCCTGAAAGCAAACACCAATCAAGCCATAGTCACCTCACCAAAAAAAAAAGTTCGTTGAATGAAATCAAAGATCAACATCATACTCATTTGTATTTTTGATGTCAGTGGGGGTGGGGGATAATGCATTTGAAGTTCATTCCTCCAGGCCAAACTGTAATCAAGCTTTCTTTTTTAGAGGTTCTGAAAAGATTCTGGAAAAGTGTCTGATTTGTGGCACAGAGGGGACTACTTTTGCCACACTGACACTGCACCTGTTCTTGAAGCTATCTCAGTGCACAAGGTCAGAGTGCAAAAAAACATGCCTCTCTTGCTCCACGTACTTTGCTCAATTGACCTCTCACTCTGTGACTTCCTCTTGTCTTCAAAATGAGGGATATGAAAAGAAAGCAATTTCATGACATAGACAGGTGAAGAAAAAAAGGGGAGGTGCTGTAAGCCATCTAAACAGATGAGATTGAAAAATGTTTCCAAGAAACACAAATTTATTGAATGTATTAAGTGTAATGGAAACTACTTTGAAGGTGACAAGGTTGGTTTGTAAAAAAATTAAATGCATAGCTTTGACCAACAATATTTTTCTTTCTTTTGGTGCCCCCAAGTATGTCTTTTGTTTTGTCTCAGTGTTTACAGCAGGAAAGTCCCAGGGAGTTATCACGTGCATCTGAGGTAAAGAGGAAAGATATGTTCAGGGGACAGGGAATGAACAAGTCACATGGACTTACCCCTCAAAGTAGGGAGTTTTGCTGGTGCCGTGTATTCATATTGGGCTGGATACACATTTCCAACTGGTTGGCAGTTAGAAACTACCAGCTTCTCTGTGGGAGTGAGAGTGGGTTTTTACTGACATAATCTCAGAAACCTACAGGAGGCTATGATGAGACAACATTGACTAGATGGCAGTGAGCTTTTTGTTGTGTTTTCAGTCAAATGAGTCTGGACCTCTCTATGAACCAACTATAATGGAACAAGTTTCATTAAGAGTAAGTGGCCCATTCATCCTTTCTGCCTTGGAGAAGAGTACAAAACCCTCCCCTGTTTTGTTGAGACAGAATTTTACTTCTGTATAATAGCATTTTAGATATAGATTATTTCACTTTGTATATAACATATTCTGGTTTTTATTTGTTTATAATTCTTTCTTTTGTATTGATGAACTGTTTCTTTTGCTCTGTTATTTTGTGGTTAATAAGATGTCCATGTGTATGCAGGATGAAAGTGTCAGAGATTCAATTCATAAATTAACTCCTCTCTCTTATTATATATGCTCACATTTGAGCTGGAAGATACATACATGTTATTGAAGAAAAAAATATGGTCCCTGCTTGGGACTTGATCTTAAGGGGATATCATTGATGATATGGGGGCTGTAAGAAAGTGCAATGAAGAAATCAGATAGTGCTTAGCTATCAGAAAAAAAGCTAGCAAGCAGTGTCTTTAAAAACAAACAAACTCACTGCCCTCTAATGAATGCTAACTCATAGTGAGTTCCTGTGGGTTTCTGAGACAATAACTGTTTGCAAGAGTCAAAAACAATCTTTCTCCAGCAGAGCAGATGGTGGCTTCCAACTGCAGTCATGTGCCTTGCAGTGCAACGCAAAACTACTGTGTTGGTCCGAGCAGACTAGAGGAACAAATTTCATGGACACACATATAGATATAAGGAATAGGTTTATATACAAGAGGAACAGGACATTGAGCCCAGTCCAGTTCAAAGTCATAAGTCCGATATTAACCCATATGCCCGAAATCAGTCTATAAAGTCTCCTTTCGACTCACGAAGTCACAGGTCAGTGCGTGCAGAATCCTGGCGCTGGCAGGGTTCTTCACAGGGCTCCTTCCTTCCAGGGCTCAGTGTCCATCAGCAGCAGAAGCAACTTATCGCTGGCAGAGATCTCCATGTGGCTGCTTCAGAGATCTGGCTTCATCAGGACAAAGCTGTGTGGCTTCTCCTCCAGCTTCTTCAGTTTCTCGGACGCTGCCATCTTGTCTTGTCCATGATTCATCATCTCTGAGACTAACTCCCAACAAATATCATGAGATTTCCCAGATGTATCAGGAGAAAGCCGTGCCCACACGGAGACCTCATTGGCTACTCAATGTCTATCTCCAGATTAACAGGCTAGACTCCACTCCTACATTTCAATCATAAAATTAGCATAAGCACATGATTGCCACAACTACTACACCTTTAAGTGTGTCTTAAAGGCTTCTCTCAAAATAAGCAACCATCAAAGTTAGAAATCAGCTAAACTCACAGGGAGAAATCAATCCTCTGTGGCTTAAGAATTGCAAATCCTGACCAAGAGGAGGAAACAGTACCAGAGCATAAATCCATGTGGTAGTTACACAGTCTGGTGTCATTGGAGGATTAAGAGTGTAGGGGAAGAATCTAGCCTGCCAAAAAGATGATAGCCAATGAGATTTCTTTGTGGGCATGGCCTTATCCTGAGAATTCTGGGAATTCCTGTTTCCTTTCCTGGAAGGAAAGGAAAGGAAGGAAAGGAAAGTCTCACTTCCTATATTGACCATTCTCACTCCCTGTGAGACATCCGTGGGGTGAGGCCACATGGACCAATCTGATGCAAGCAGATTCCTTGAAGCTGGAGAAACCAGGTAGAGACTCCTCTAAAAACTAAGATGCTTACAATGCCTTTGGATCCAGAAGACTTCTGGCCTGTGATCTTCCTGCATTTGGCAGCATTGAATGTGTTTCATGAATCTGAAGAGAACTTTATACATTTGCATCAGAATATGGGCAATATTGAAGTTAAGGACTTGTCTGGACTGGGCTGGAGTGTGTTCTCAATGTTCAGTTGATTTTTACATAAAACCCTTTCTTATACAAATATGTGTGTCTATAAACTTGTTTTTCTAATCAACCCCAACACACTATATAAATCTTTGCCTGCAGAATTTTACTCCTGAGGAGTCTAGGAGTCATTAGATATCCTGTCTGAACTGATTTGCTGTAGTTTATCCCTAACTTTAATCACAAGGCATGGTAGTGCTATAAGACACCTTATGGGGTCTCCTGGATCTAGACATATTCTTCTTTTATGCATTATATAGCACCAATGTGTCCTTGGTAATCAGGATCAATAACAACACTCAGTACAGTGATACCCTTTTTGACTTGTTGATTAAAGATAAAAAGAGGCCCAAATAATCAAGGGCATTCTTAGCTGCCACTTCTGTGGAATCAGTGTTGTGTTTCCAGGTGGGAGAGTTTCTTCCTTCAGATCTAGGACCTTGCTAGTGGATAAAATATTCTGTAAATCCACAAATGGTAGTTTTGCCAGAAATATTTCAGGGAAGGCAAAACCATATCTAGAGTAGATGTCTATTCCAGATGTTCTATTCCAGAACAAAATTCTGCTTCTTTTGCACTCTTTGTTGACTTCTGATGCTGGCATGTGGGGCACTCAGCATTGGGAATGCCCAAGTCAGACTTGGCGAGTGGTGATCCTGGCTGGGCCCATGCTTAATCCCCATTCCTGCCACAATGACCATTTTGTTCATGCGCCCATTGGGTAAGAACAGAAGTGACAGAGGAAAGAGGGCTATTAGCCACAGTAAATGTCATCTTATCAACTTGATTGTTAAAATCCTGCTGTGAGTCTTCACATGAGACACAATTTTCTTTACCTTTTAGACCTATGTAGAAAGGTCTATCCACATACCCCTTTTCCATACATCCTTGTCACCAAATTTCCAATCATGTTCCTTCCAATTTATGGATCATCCAGGATAAATCATTAGCCACAGGCTATGAATCAATATACAACCTCATATTTGGCCATTTCTCCTTCTAGGCAAGCTAAGTGGTCAGGAACTTTGTCCAAAGTTTTGCCATTGGGAAGACTTTCCTCTACCACTCTCATTGCTCTAAATGTTTTTCTATTTAGGGCACACAGGATGGGTGGATCTTTCAAAACAGTAAATCGAATAGTAATTACCTGGGAGTACCGAGGAGAGGTTTTGGAGAAATCAGGATTCCATAGCACTAGGTACAAGAAGGAATAAAATATCCCAATGTTTATTGTGTGATTGCATGACCCTACTTAATGTGCTCAGACTATTGTATAATCATATTAACTATTGTACTTATATGATATACTAATTATAACTCCATAAAACTACTTTAAAATGCATGTATTTATAGATTAAATTATACTACTACCATCTCTTACTGTCATAGAATGAATTTAAGTTGATGTTCAATCCTATACAACAAAGAATTTTTCTGTGAGTTTATGAGGCTATAAATCCTTATGGGAGCAGAAAGACATATTTATAATTTGGAGAGACTGATGTGCTCAAACTGCTAACTTTTTGCTTAGAAGTTGCATATATAATTCATTATGCCACAAGAGTTTTTAAATTAATAATATTTCTTGAATTATAATACATGTAACCATGTATTATAAAAACAAAAATAAAAAAGCATATCTAATGAAAATAGCATTTTCAAAATAGTGTGTATTCTTGTAGATAAAATAGATATTTGATATTGAGATTATTTTAATAGTAAGAGCATTTTGACAGAATACTATTTATTTTAAGATACCTTTTTTATCCCTATTGCATCTAATACAGCTTATAATGTATGATATCTTAACATAGCCGTAAGCCAGATATTAGTCATGATCTATTTTATTGAAAAAATTCACATTTGTGTGGTCACGTATGCATAATAATTACTTTGTGGGATAGAGTAGAACTTTTTGTAGGGTTTCAGAGACTAAACCTTTGTAAAAAAAATCACTTTATTGAGGGCTTTTACAGCTCTTATAACAATCCACACATTCATCCAGAGCGTCAATAACATTTGTTCCTATGTTGCCATCATTGTTTTCAAAATATTTTCTTTCTACATGAGCTTCTGATATCAGTTCCTCATTTTTTTCTCCCCACCCCTTCCCATCCTCCCTCCCCCAATGAACACTTGTTAAGCTATACATTATTATTGTTTTTATGCACTGTTTCCCTTCACCCACTTTTCTGTTGTTCATCCCCCTTGGTGGGGCTGGGATCTAATGCAGCCCTCATTGTAATTGATTCTGCCTTTCTCCCCCCAGTTTCTCCATACCCTCCTGGTTTCACTACTTTTATTATTGGTCCTAAGGGGTTTACCTGTCCCAGATTCCCTGTGTTTCCAGCTCTGATCTGTACCTGATGTGGTCCAGCTGGATTTGTAGAGTAGAAGTGGGGTCATGATAATGGGGGAAGAAAGCCTTAAACAAGGAAAGTTGTAAGTTTCATCAGTTCCACAAAGCACCCTGGCTGACTCCTCCCTACCTTGTAACCCTTCTGTGAGGGAATGTCCAAATGTCTACAAATGGACTTTGGGTCTCCACGCCATCCTCCCCCAATTCACATTAATATGATTGTTTTGGGTTTTTGATGCCTAATACCTGATCCCATCAACATCTCATGATCATACAAACTGGTGTGCTTTTTCCATGTGGGCTTTGTTGCTTTCCTGCTAGATGGCCACTTGTTTATCTTCAAGCTTTACAACTAAAGAGACCAGATGTGCCGCTTTTGATAGGATAGTCCCAATCTTAAACATTTTTTCCAGCATCCTCCAGCTTTTTTTAAAAGTCCCAATTTTTGGAAAGAATGCACAAAAAGCGAGGGAACAGCAGCAGAATGGGAAGGGAATATACCTCCTCTATCCTGCCGACCCTCATCAATAGTCTCCTGCTTTTAAGTACCAGATTTTAACATTCGTAAAGTTGGACACCATTGACAGGGACTGGGGTAGAGGAGATATATTCCCTTCCCATTCTCCCGCTGTTCCCTAGTCTGTCGTGCATTCTTTCCAAAAATCGGGAGTTTTTAAAATGCCGCGGGATGCAGGAAAAGTTGTTTAAAATTGGGACTCTCCCAGTTTTTACTTTGTTTAATACCCCAGATACTTGAACTTTTGATTGCTGGGCACCATTAACTTCCTTCACCACATTTTCTTTCTTTTTTTTTTTTGAAATCATTTTATTGGGGGCTCATACATCTTTTTTCACAATACATAAATAAGCATACTGTGTCTAGCACTCTCACGTGTCCACTTCTATTATCATTCTCCAATCCTCTGCCTTTTCCCTTAAGCCCCTAGTATCGGCGTTTCTATCCCTTCCCCCCTTCCCCTGCTCTCTTCTCCCCACCAACCCTCAATACTATATACATTGTTATTATTCTGTCATATCTTACACTGCCCGACCTCTCCCCCAACTCACTCCTTTGATGCCCGTCCTTCAAATAGGAGCTTATGTGTATATTGTTTGTTCCTTCTCTCTACCCCACCTTCTCTCTAATTTAACCTTCCAGCATCTCCAGCATCTCCAATTTAACCATTGGCCAGAAGGGGCTCATCCATCTTGGTTTCCCTATATCTCCAGCTCCCCTGTATACTAGTGTACCTTCTCCAGTCCATCTGGATTTGTAAGGTAGAGTTGGGACCATGATGGTTGGCGGGGAGGGCGCAACATTTTCTTATGCACCCACTTTGTCTAGAGTGATCCTGTTTCGAAGGTGAATCTTATAGAATGCCAGGTTATTAGAACAAAGTGTTCTTTGATGAGGGAGGACTTGAATAGAGGTCCAATATGGGTTTGTTATCTTGATACTTAACATATGTCATCCTTGAGGATGACATTCCTGTTCGGCACAGCCAATACACAGAGAGGACTGTGGAATAGGTTTTGGCATGAGACAAGACCCTCCCCAACCCGTAGGGCTACAGGGGACAACACTGGAGACAGAGTGGGAATTGTGCCCGGCCAATATCTGCTCACCAGAGCAAAACACGAAGGGAACCAAAACAATCAGCCCCCTGAGAAATCCCAAGGTCATGGTGTGGTATTCATCAGAACATATGGAGAATATTCAGACGGGTGAGCAGACAGACCTGAGCTATTTCTAGTGTTGGGTTTGTTATTGTGTTGGGCTTTTTTCCCTCTTTATCTTTTTTTCTCAGGTCTATGCATATAGGATAGGTAGGATTGCTGATGCTGAGGCAAAAACAATGTGGCCAAGTGCTTTGGCTGGTTAAGAAAGAGGAGGCGGTGGGAGAAAGGGAAATGGAGCCAACAAAGCCGGGGACAAGGGAACAATAAGAGACCTAACATCAATGGTGAGAAGGAAGTAGTATGCCTGGTGGGATAGGATCAAGGGCAATGTAGCCCGCCAAGAGAAGGGACTGAGAGTTGAATGACAGTCAAACAGGTCAGTGGAACAGGGGAACAGTAAAAAGAAAGGAGGAAAGATCTATGAGACAGATATTTTTAGGGGAGAAGAAAGCCTCCCTTCTCCCACTGAGTGACTTGTAGGCTTGAATCACTTACCTTGTATACCACCAAAAAAAAAAAAAAACAATGAAAACACATTGAAACCATTCTGTCACAAGGATTCTCAGTCATCTGAAAATCTCCCCTCACCTTTTTAGAAGTATCTATATGGATTTGACTTGATGAAATATAATCTCAGGTGGAAACATTTAACATCAGTTGTTAGAAGTCATTGATTCAGTTCTGAGTCATGGTGATCTCATGTATAATGTAAGAACATTTCAGTGCTGCACCCGCTCCGTGATTTTTTTTAATATGCTTGAGTGCATTCTTGATGCTATTACATTAAGCAGATGTTTTACTACACCAAAGCATCAATTTTCTAGAAATTTTAATATATAACTCATTTTTATTTTATATTAAAATTAAACCATTCACTCTGGGTTAGTCCAAGTAGACTAGAGGAACAAATTTCAAAGTCACACATATGAATATAAGGAATGCTTTTATATTCAAGAGGAATAGGACATTGAGAGACTATCCTAGCCCAGTCCAGCTCGAAGTCATAAGTCCGATATTAACCCATATGCCTGAAATCAGTCCATAAATTTTCCTTTGACTCACGAAGTCACAGGTCAGTGGGTGCAGAGTCCCGGCACCAACAGGGGTCTCCCCATGGCTCCTCGCTTCCAGAGCTCAGTGCCCATCAATAGCATCCTGTGGTGGCAGAATCATCTCATCGCTCGCAGAGGCCTCCATGAGACTGTCCCAGTCTCAGAGGTCTGGCTCCATCAGGGCAAAGCCGTGTGGTCTCTCCACTGGCTCCTCTAGCCTCCCAGATGCTGCCATTCTGTGTTGCCTATGATTAATCATCTCTGAAACTAACTCCCAATAACTGGGGGAAATAGCTTCTCATCTTCATGAGGGAAATATCGTGAGATTTCCGTGGAGTCTCAGGTGAAAGCCATGGCTACACGGGGGTCTCATTGACTACTCAATGGCTACCTCCAGATTAACAGGCTAGACTCCACCCCTACATTTCAATCATAAAATTAACATAAGCACATGACTGCCACACACTCGGACATAGTCCCCATACACCATTAACTTTCAAATGGGCATTTATACCGTAGTAATTAGAGAATTGTTATAAGAGATCATACTTAGGGGAGGACCTCTTTTACATAAGTAATAGGTAGTGTCCCTTTTTTCAAGAACATTGCTTAAAAATATGCAACTGATTTGAAGATGGCCCCATGATGCACGTTGCCTGGTACTCATACTTTGCATAACCCACCTCCTTGAATATTCGAGGAATCTTTTACTTTCTTGTAACCAATAAAATTCCTAATTAAGCATGATAGGATTTCATACTTATTATACATGAGAATATGAGACTATAGACCTGACCCTATGCCTGTATTATTCTCCACAGCTAATTTTGGAAAAGCAAGTTTCATGAATCTTATATCTGTTAAGGAGTAAGCATATCCAATAAACTGAGTGAGATTGGAAATAGTTCATCTTTTCATGGGAATCCAATTCCATTAATAACTTGATTGCTTGACCTTAAGCAGAAGATCCAGGCAAGTCATCTACCTGGGAGGCAAACTTACAGAAACTCTGATACCATAAATGCATGCTCTTCTAAACTGCCAAATTTATACAGTAATTGAAAATTAAATACATACCTATGTAAAAATGTGGTTGTACTGTAAATTGAAGAATAATACATATAAAATACACATACATTTTTAAAAACCAAGACATTTTAATTGAGATATGATGTATAATTATTTACACTATGGATTGTTACAAGTATATCCACTTTGATGAAAATATAAAATATTCTGTCTAAAAAATACAGTGAAGCGTTTAAGAACCGGAATCTTTGTAAGATAGAAACCTGCCAGAACAGGAGTGATACTATGTTGCCTTTGTTATTCGGTGCCTTTGAGTCTTTCCACCCACGGTGACCTTCCCAGGAACAGAAGGAAGCGCTGTGCGGTCCTGTGCAAGTTTTGCAATTGCTTTTTTGTGAGCCCATTGCTGCAGCCACAGTGTCAACCCATCTCCTTTCAGACCCATCTCCTTTCGGACTCCTTCTTTGCCGGCACTTTAGACTGTAATCTTCTACACTTAACAAAAGCCACATTGATATTTTCTTTTAAATGGACTCTTTGCCAGCTTGCGCAGAGTCAAGGTGTTGAGCGACAATATCAATAAGATAGTTAGAAACGTGTGCAGAAACAGAGATATGCATTGAAGAATCTCCGTGATCTTCTTGCGTAGATGAACTGATTTTAGATTCTTGACAGTTAATGAAGCCTGCTCGTCATGCTGTGTAAGCTTGATGAGAATTTACCAAAGGCTGGGTAGTCACATCATTGAAATTACACCTTCAAGTGATTCTTGCTTAGTATTGCCTGGGATTTGATATTTGGTCTTAGGTCATTTCCATCTTGGAGAGCCATTTGCTAGAAGAGATTGTGTTGAAATGTGGGTCTATCTTCTGAAAGTGGAAGCATATTTCTTAGAAATTTGTTAAAATCTTAAAGATGTTCTGGTTTAATTTAGCATAAATCCAAACCAGACTCACTGCTGTCAGGTCAGTGCTAACTCATAATGACGCCTCTGTGGGCTTCTGAGACTGTAAAGAGTTTGTGGGAGTAGATGGCACAGTTTTTCGCTCCGGGTGGCTGCCGGTGGCTTTAAACTGCATGCCCTACTGAGAGCTGCATAACTCTTAACTACCATGCCACCATGGTTCATAATTTATCATAGGCAGCTAGAATAAAGAAGACAGTTTTCAGTGTCTGCTACTCAACATTTGTTGAGAAACTTCTGTTGTCAGATTATGGCGATTTGCTCTATTATATAAAGCAACAGTTTTGCTAAACCCTCTGTTATCGAATAACTCGAGTGCTCTCTTCTCCAATTGCTGATACATTTTCCTTTGATAACTTTTGTTTTGTTTTGTTTTGTTTTTTGGGCCTCACTGCCCTCTGGTGGTGGGAGTAGGAGGCAGCCTTGTTGCTGGATTTGAACCTCCAACCCAGTGGGCCGCAGTCCTGCACACAACCACTATGACACCAGGGCTCAGCTTTGATAACTTATAAGATTTAAAAAGCAGTTTATATTTTCTGGGACCATCTGGCTTTCAGGAGTTACCTGGTCCCACCATCAATGATATTCATTATTCTGTACTTTACCTGAGATAGAAAGGACACCAAGGACTTGCACTGAATAAATCATGAATACCACAAATGATAAGAGGTGCTAGTAACTACACGGGACTGCTAAAATAGACATTCTGGCAAAATCAGGCACACGGAGTTATTCAGCCCGCCTTAGACCACTCTACAATCTTTATTAAAAAAAACAAACAAACAAAAGAAGAGGCGTCAACTACCCCTCTCTGTCAGTGTTTGAGACTGGTGGTGTGTGTGTTGCTATGATACAGGAAGACATGCACTGATAGTTCAAATGCCAGCAAGTTTACCCACAGTAACTAGGTTTCACTATCAATCCAGACTAGGAACAGATAATGGAGAAGGAATTGACCATACTTCAGAGGAAATAGCTGCTGAAAACTTGCTATATGCAGAGGACCTAAGGAATGGAGCAGAACGTTGTCTGAGAGATTGGTAGAGGGTGTGCCTCTTTAATCAGAGGTCACTCTCAATGTGACTGAGGAGGTGTGGTTTCTCACAGGAAAGCTAACCACAGTTATATCAACCAGATAAAACTTGAGGGAGTGGAGTCTTCCTGACCTTCATTTGCTGGTTGGCATCATTCAGGGTAAAAAAAAAAAAAAAAAAAAAAACCACTGGGAAAACAAAATCTGCTAATGATCAGAATTTGGACTCTTCAAAGTACCAATCTAGGAAAATTGAAAGTCTTCAAAAATCAAACGGAGGGCTGAGCCCCGGTGGCTTAGTGGTTGTGCGCGGGACTGCGGCCCACTGGGATGGAGGTCCACAGGAGCAAAGGCTGGGCCTCCTACTCCCACCACCAGAGGGCAGTGATGCCCAAACAAAACAAAACAAAACAACAACCAAAAATTCTAATGGAATGCATAAACATTGATATATAGGCACTACTGAGTTGAAATAAACTGATATTAGCCACTTTGCATCAGGTTATTGTTTGATTTACTATTCCAGGAATGACAGAAACAAGAATACTGGCACAGCATTCCCTGCCAAAGATAACATTTAAGAATCTATCTTAAGTACAATGCTACCTCTGATAGGATTCTATCTCTCTGCCTTCAAGGAAATCCAATCAACAAAATGGTTATTCAAGTTTATACACCAACCATAAAAGCTGATGAAAAAATTAAAGAATTCTACCAATTTCCATCAGAAATTGATCAAATATGCAATCAGGATGCATCATAATTACTGGCTATGGCAATGCCAAATTTGGACTCACAGAAGAAAGAATGATCAAAATATGTTCAAAATATGAATTTAGTGATAGAAATGAAACAGGAGATCCTACGGCAGAATTTGGCAAAACCAACAGCTTGTTTATAACAAATACCTTTTATCAACAGCACAGATGCTGACTATACATATGAACTTCTTTTGAAATACCAAGAAATCAAATTGATTCATTTTATATAAGCAGCTAATATCAGGGCAGGAAATGACTGTGGAACCAAACAACAATTGATCATATTCAAATTCAGGTACAAGCTGAAGAAAATTAAAACAAATCTATGGGAGCAAAAATACCACCTTGAGTATATTCCATCTGAAGTTCCAGAACATATCAGGAACATATGAAACATTGAGCATTAATGATTGAAAACCTGACGATCTTTGGCATGACATCAAGGTCATTCATGAAGAGAATTTAAGGACATTAAAAAGATAGGAAAGACCAACATGGATGTCAGAAGACACTCTGAACCCTGCTCTATATATTGCATAGATTAACAAATGGAAGAAATGATGAAATCAAAGAACTGAATAGAAAATTTCAATGGGCAGCTCAAGAAAACAAAGTCAAATACTATACTAAAATGAGAAAAGTTAGAAAGTTGGAAAACTGAAAATGAAGAATGTGATCAATATTTCTTCAATTGAGAGAACTTAAGAAAAAGTTTAAGCCTAACATTACAATATTGATACTTTATATGGGAAAGTATTAAATGAAATAGGAAGTAGTAAAAGAAATGGAAAGAAAACAGAAAGACTTTGTATCAAAATGAACTAGTCAATATCCCACCATTTCAGATGTAGCACATAAGCAACAATTAATTGTGCTTCAGGAAGAAATTTAAGAAGCATTGACACAAAATAAGACTCCAAGAATTGATGGGATACCTATTGAAATGTTTTAACAAGCTGCTGAAACACGGAAAGCACATTTCCATTTATGTGGAATATTGAACACATCTAATTACTTGGGGAACTGACTGAAAGAGATACATTTTTGTACCAAATTCAAAGAAATTGACCAAATAGAATGTTTGAATTAGAAATATCATTGATATAATATTTGAGTAAAATTTGATAGCAATCATCCAACAATGCATTGGAAGGTGTTGACAGAGGTTCAGGCTGGATTCAGAAGAGAACAAAAAACAGGTGTCAGATGCAATTTAGCTGAAAGCAGAGATTTTCAGAAAGATGTTTACTTGTGTTTTATTGACTATGCCCAAACATTGATCTCTGTGTATCCCAACAAGCTATGGGTAGCCATGATAAGATGGGAGTGGTGATACTGGGAGGGTGAAGGGATGGTGGAGTAGACAGGGGGAACCAATTTCAGGGCTCTACATATAACCTCCTCTCTGGGGCAAGACCAACAGGGAGTGAAGTGAGTTTAGTGACACAATGGACAGTGTGTGATTTGAAAAAGCAATAGAAATTTGTAAATTATTAAGGGTTCATAGGGGGAGGGGGGAAAGGAAATATGGGGACCTGGAACTGGAGGCCTAGGTGGAGGAAGGAAGTTTTGAGAGTGGTGATGGCAGCAAGTATGTAAATGAGGCCTGCATACAATTGATGTATGTATGGATTGTGAGGGGAGGTGTATGAGTATCCAATAAAATGATTCATTAAAAAAGGGGGGAGGGGGAAGGAGAAGCTTATACCAAGAGCTAAAGCAGAAAATGTTTGGAAATGAATGTGTCAGCATGTGTGCAAATGTGCTTGATACAGATGATGTATTGAGTGCTGTAATAGCTGTAAGACGCCCTAATAAAATTATTTTAAAAAAGAATGTAACTTCCAGGACACCTTGTTGTGTTCATTTGGAATTGGTGCAAAGATCAAGTGACATTTCTATGAACAGAACAAGGGAACGGATTACAGAATTGTTTAAAATCAGGAAAATTGCATAACACACTTGAATGTCCTCACCATACTTACTTTATCTATATGCTGGCTAATCCTCAGTAAGTTGGCTTATATGAAGTGATTCATCACATTTGGAGAAAGGCTTATTATCAATGTACTATATACAGAAGACATAACTTGCTTGCTGAAAGACTTGAAGTAGTAGCTTATGTGTCTCAAGGAGTGCAGCCGTCCATATGGAATACATGGAATACAACCCCAAGTAAAGAAAACCAAACCCACAAAATTGAACTAATAGGTTACCTCATGATAAATGAGTAAAACAATTAAAGTTGTCGATGTCTTTGCCACCTTTCTAGGATCAACAATTAATACTTATGCAAACAGCACTCAAGAGAACAAAAGACTTGTTGCATTATGTAAATGTCCCACACAAACCCTCTTATTGTATTGAAAATCAAGGATGTTTCTTTGAGGACTAAGGTGCACCTAACCCCAATCATGGTAATTTCTATTGCCTCATATGTATGTCAAAATTTGGACATCAAATAAGGAAGACCTAAGAAAAATGGATGCATTTGAATTGTGGCACTGGAGAAAAATATTGAAAGTTACATGTACTGCTAAAAGGACAAACTTATTTGTCCTGGAATAAGTATGGCCTGAGTGCTCCTTATATGGAAGGATATTGAGGCTACCTCCAAAGAGACCAACTGCTGGAGAAGGAGATGATATTTGGTAAATTGGAGTTAGTGAAAAGGAAAAATATATGATTTGTCACAGTGGCTAAAACAATGAACTTAAGCATATAAAAGATTTTGAGAATGGGCCAAGGCTAGGCATTATTTCCTTCTGTTATGAATAAAACACTATGATATGGAACTGACGGGCTGACACCAAGCAACAACAATAGCTATGCACAGTGAATAAGAACACCATGCAGAAAGGATGACACTACCCATCATGGAAAAGAGATGGAGGCAGCCCAACATTCCAAGAGTTCTTCAAAGCTTCCCAGAAGCATTCCCAGATGTCTTCATAAGATAGTACAAGGTCATGCACATACTTCATCTTAATTAATCAGCTCTTTCCAGAAAATCTCCCCATGCTCAGAAAACTCTGGCTGGAAGCTTTCCTTCCAAATTTTCCATATGATATGAAATTATATAAAAGTTTGGTCCTAGGAAACTGCAGGCAGAGATGTGATTGCATAGTTCTCCCTCGTAAGGTTTCCATTTTTATTTCCTGAGTAAAGCTTTCTTACTCTGCTGAATTGTTCTCTTCTCTCACCATTCTTATTTGATAAGAAAATTAGCCCTGATAGTTACATACAATCTCATTTCCTGCTAACGCAATCTGTACCTACTTCTGTATAACAAATGACTCTCATAATTTTGTGGTTCTGTGGGTTGATTGGACACAAGTGAGTATTATATATGAAGTGTAACATTTATTTGCATTAAGATGTTTTCTGGGGATAGAGTCATTTGGCAACTTCACTAAATTAGATGTCAAAAAGACTTATTGGCAGGATAAAGTTTGGTTAGGGTTACTGTTCTGATTTTTATATGGATCTGCAGTTCAAAGTTCCTTTATATTATCTTCTATCGGACTTAATATTCTCATGTCATAGTGACTGATTTCTGAAAGAGATCATTCCAAAAGTTAAGTACTCTTGGTTATTCAGGTAAAAGCTACTAGTATTCTTCTCAAGATACAATCTCAGATTTCTCTTCTACTATAATCTACTGCTAAAATAATTTACAGTGGGTAGTCCAAGTTCAAAAAGATCATAAATAGAATGATTATTGAGAAGAAGTGGTGAGGACTTGATGACATCTTTAGATTGTGACCCTATGGAAACACCAAGCCTTCAGAAATACTTATGTTTGCTATATAAACTCTGCAATACAGACATTTTATGTAAATTTTATATAAATATAATACATAATCTTTTAAAAGCATCATACTTGCATCCTCTAGTATACATAGCAAGCATTAAAACCAAAGTATAAACTCCTAAAATTAATTATAACAAGTGAGAAATAAGACAAACAGTACATTAAAAATATCTCCCTTCAGGCTGAGTTCCGGTAGCGTAGTGGTTGTGCGTGGCACTGCAGTCGACTCTAATGGAGGTTCAATTCTAGCAGTGGCCTCACAGGAGCAAAGGCTGGGCCTCCTACACCCACCACCAGAGGGCAGTGATACTCCCCCCAAAATCTCCCTTGATGTAAAATAAGCAAACCAATATATTATATTATGTAAATTAAGGGAAACACAGATTGTGGACTCAAAGCCCATTTGTGAGTAATGGACTCCCCCTTACAAAGGGATTGTAGGGAGAAGACGACGCAGTTAGGATGCAGTGTAGCAATGATGAAGCAGGCAATTTTCCTCCATTTCTTCAATGTTTCCTCCTCTCCAGTATCATGATCCCATTTCTACCTTACAAATCCGGCTGGATCAGAGGGTGTGCACTGGTACAGATAGGAATTAGACACATGGGAAATCCAGGAGAGATGATCCCTGCAGGACCAGTGGTGAGTGGTGATATGGGGAGGTTGGGGGGAAGGTGGGGTAGAAAGGGGGAACTGAATATAAGGTTCTACAACTAACCTCTGTTCTGGGGTATGGACAACAAGATGGTGGGTGAAGGGAGATAAGGGACAGTGTATGACATGACAAAGTAACAGTCACTTATAAATTATCAAGAATTCTTCAGGGATGCAAGAATGGGGACAAGAGAATAAATTAAGAGCTGGAGCCAAGAGCTTAAATGGAAAGCAAATGTTTTGAGAATGATGAGGGTAATGATTGTGCAGATATGGTTGATACACAATGGGTTTATGTATAGATTGTGATAAGAGTTGTATAAGCCCCCAATAAAATGATTTAAAAAACAGAGTTAAAGCAAATAATTGTAGTCAAAACTAAAAACCTGTTGAATTAAAGTATTGAAGGACGTTGTTTTGATTATTAAGGTGTTTTTCTGTAATTATTCCCTATTTTATTATTATTTTTACTTAAATTGAATATGTATAGCTTTCCATATTTGGATGGTGCTTCATGCTCCCTGCCTATCCTAGATTAAGTGGCCACTATTGAATGTCCCATTTATAAAACATGATTTATATTAAAAGTAAGATGGAAAATTACTGACATTCACTTCCATTTCTAGCAGTATGATAGATTAAGTGTCTTTACTTCCATATTAAAAGTAGTCAAAATGCAGTAAAATTACTTGCACTTGCCCCTAAATTCATATAACAGGAAGCTATCTTGAGTATCCTACTGAAATGAACCATGAGGGTAATATTCTCAGTCTGGATTGCTTCTGAAATGTGAATGAACAGAGCAGAGAGTGTGCCAATCTTGATCTTAGATTGGGATAGGGCAGTTGGGTTTGAAAATAAAATGACGCAGAACTTTTGATTAGACATTCTCCCTGATTTTGGAAACACAATGAAACCCAATATACATATAATTTTCTACCTACACTTGTAGTTAAACTACAAAACCCCCAACAAAAGTAATATTTTTTAAAAAGTCAGTAGCAAAACATAGTTTGGCATTGAAAAAATGATAATAATCAAAGTTTTTAACAGTAACAATAGGAGATGATATCATAGAATAATATATTTAATGTTCTGGGATAATTAAACATCCAATTTAGAATTCCCAACGCTAAGTAGATATTTTTGAATTGAGTAAGAGAAGTACAAATTTTTTCTGGAAAGCAAAAACTAATAATTTAATACAATAGACTCAAGAGCATTGGTAGTAGGTTAGCTTTAAAGGACAAAGATGCGACTATTTGCTCCTGTAAAGATTTACAAATTCAGAAAACTACAGGGAAGTTCTATCCTTTGCTTGTGTGTGCTTATGAGCTGAAATCATTTCCATGGCAATGAGTCTTTGAGACTCAGACAAAAGAACTTCAATAGGCTGTACCCCTGACCAAAAGGAAAATTCTGTCAAAGAAAGGCCTGAACTATAAGGAAATCTGGAAAGAAATATATACCAATATACAATTAAATATAAATAAATAATGACTGAAATATGAATTTAGAATTAATGAGAAAATTTGAAAAATAGAACTTCTATCAGGAAGGAATAATTCAGAGGTCATTTTATAATTTGGGGGAAGTTATATAAAGTTTGAAATATCTGATCCACATTATTCAGATAAATAAGCATACCAAATATATAAAGAATGACTATAGAGTAAGTCTAACTTTTATAATGGCAAAGTAGAAATAAAATGAGTACTGACAAAAGAAAAAATCTCAATCAGTCTAAAAGAAAGAACCAAAGCACCAAAGCAATCCAACTCAAAATGGCCTAGTCAGACAGCTCTCCTCAGTTTCTGAGAGCGTCAATCTTTATGAGAGAAAAGAGCAACCTCTTTTTCCAAAAAGAAGGAAGAAAATAATGGGGAAAAGCAGCAAGATGGGCAAGAGGAAAGCAAGAAATGTTGCAGAAGTAAATATAACCATAACAACAACCACTTTATTTAACTATGAAAAATTAAAAACAAAGCAAACACCTCCAAATATAGTTTCTCTTAAAAGGAAATTCTATTTTAAAACAAAATAAGAGACACTGTCTCTTTGTGACCCTGTGTAGTGTTTCTGATGATTCACAAAAGGGCAGTAAATGTTACCTGTCATAGATACTCAGTGCTGATTCAGATACTCTCTTCTTTTTTCCAGGGGAACTTCTGGTGAATTCATACCATGCACCGGTGCCTACTGGACGATGTCACTGCTCTTAACTACTTGTGTGTTCTTAATTTTCTATTTGCCTCATTCATATAAAAAGCAATATTTTTATGCTTTCCTCGTCATCCTAAAGCATCCACAGAGTGGTAGAAATTTTGAGTGCCCCAACCAACATGCTCCCAGCTAAGACTGAATGGGCAACAAATTGACTTCTTGCATTAACACTCATACTGTAAACAAACAAACAAACAAACAAAACAAACCCACTGTCACTAATTAAATTCTGAAGCAAAGCATAGAATAAAAATAGAATTGCTCCATAGATTAAGGCTATTAATATTTACAGAAGCAAACTGCTTCATCTTTCCCCCAGTGACTGACTGGTAGATCCCAATTGATGAACTTCCTCTTAACAGGCCAACATTAAAGGCATTGCATCATCAGGGTTCCATTGCATCATCCGGTACAGAAGCACCACTTAAACTCTATTTATCAAAACATTTATCACATTTCTGTGCTTTAAAAAATTAACTATTTGAAATGTCTCTCAGACCCCAGAGGCTATATCTATTGATAGCCAGACATTATCAGCTATCTTCACCACATTTACTTATGTACCCACTTTGTCTTCTTTAGCAATCATGTCTGGAAGGTGAGTAACTTGTGAAAAAAGCTGATGGTACATGGATACCAAAAGATGTAATGCCTGGGCTCCTAAAGACTTTAAGAGAAACAAGTGCTCATTTAGCTGAGAAGCAGTAAATCGCACATGGAATAAGCACACCAGATTGTGTGATCACAAGGTGTCAAAGGGATAAGGTATCAGGCATCAGAGGATGGAAAAATCATATCATTGTATGCCCACCTTCCTGATATGTGATCATTGAAGACAAAACGGTGCATAAATAAATGTGGTGAAGAAAGTTGATGGTACCTAGATATCAAAATAAATATCATAGGGGATCTTAAAATCTTGAACATAAACAAGAGGCATTTGCCTCAGAAGCAACAAAGCCCACAAGGAAGAAGCACACTCGCCTGTGTGATCATAAGTTATTGAAGAGATCAGTTATCAGGCATCAAGAACTAAAGGCATATCACTGTGAAGGATGGAGAGTGCAGATTGGGGAGCCAAAGTCCATCTGTAGGCAACTAGGCATTCTCTTATAGAAGGACCATTGGGAGGAGATTAGTCAGTTAGGGTGCAGGGTAGCAACAATGAAACATGCAACTTTCCTCTAGTTCATAAATGTTTCATTCTCCCTACTATTATGATATCAACTCTACCTTAGAAATCCAGCTGGGTCAGAGGATGTACAGTGAGATGGGAACTGGAAACAGAGAAAACAGGACAGGTGATCAGGACCAGTGGTGAGAGTGGAGACACTGGGAAGTGGAGGGAAGGTGGGGTGGAAAGGAGGAACTGATTCCAACGATCTACATATGACCTCTTCTCTGGAGGACAGATAACAGAAAAGTGGTTGAAGGGACACATTGGATAGTGTAAGACATGGCACAATAATAATAATAATTTATAAATTACCAAGGGTTCATGAGGGAGAGGGGAGCAGGGTGGGAGGGAAAATGAACTGATACCAAGGACTCAAGTAGAAAACAAATGTTTTGAGAATGAAGGCAACAAATGTACAAATGTGCTTGACACAACGGATGAATGTATGGATTGTGATAATAGTTCTACAGGCCCCAATAAGATGACGTAAAAAAATAGAAAAGGAAAATAAATTGGTAAAAGAAAGAAAGGTCTCCAGCTATGTTCTTTGAGGAGGAACCATGTTAGAAAAGATGGATAATTTTTTTGCCATTGAATATATGTTCAACATTAACGGTTCAACATTATATTGTAAATGATGTGCTTTTAAGTTACTCACATACAAAATATGTATTCATCAGTTGAACACAATGTTTTAATTAGAGATTTATAAGCACATAACTGTGTGTTTTCTCTTAGAATAGTGGTTCAGTGTCCACTAATTCAATTTTCAGTGTTTTACAGACTATAACAGATGCAAATAGTAACATTTTTTTTCGTACTTGCTACAGCTTTGCACAGTTTATTAGCCTTTCCTAGAAGCAATTCTTTCACTTATTAATATTTGTTACCTTTTGTTTTTTCACAGTTTTGCTAATTTCTCCTTTTATTGTTTCCTCTTCTTTTCTCTTGCAGTGTTTATTTTAATCTTTTCTTCTAGTTTCTTAAAGTGCTTTCATTAATAATTTAAGAATATTTCTCTATTATAATTATAGTTACAAATGTTTATTTTATCTCTTATCATGACTTTGCTGAATATCATACAGTATTAGACTCTATTTTATTCAAGTTAATATATATTTTAAATTCCTTAAAAATTGTGAATTATTCAGTACTGACTGTGTTACCTAGTTTCAAAATGTTTGAGATTTTCCTGTTACTTTTTCTGTTATTGTTTTCTAGAATTGTATGATAATGGTCAAAAACACATTAGGATTATCTTTCAGAAATATGTGGTGATGTCCTAAACACTATCTTGATATTATTTAAAAATCACACCAGAATCATTCATCTTAATCTCTATGAGTGGTAGTGTGTGGGACGTGGACAAATATGAAAACAGTCACAAGCAAGAGAATCTGCTGCTCTAAGAGCTGTAGTGGGTAAAAGCATAGCCCTGCTGCTTCTCTAAATTCAAATTTTTATCACTCAAACACTTAGAAGATAAATTTCTTATCATTAAAGCAATTAACGTGGTGGTATTTTGTTATAGTAATCATAGGAAACTAATATTTTTAATGAAATTTGAAATATTTTAAATGTGTTGAAGTTTTTGTTGAGGCTCAAGATAAATTATATATTTGTATAAGTTTCATGAGTACGTTCATCAATACCCATTGTGAACAATATGAGGTAAAGAGAAAAATTCAAGTGAATCAGCTATATGCTGTTTCTCAGTATCACAAGCTGATAAGCGAGCTCAGATTCTCTATCATCTTCTTATGCTTCTTATTAGTTTTCTTTTATATGTAATATTCACAGATGTTGAGAGAATGGCCTGCCTGCCTTAATGCTTCTTAATCAGACTGTTTTTTGAGGTTCAGAGCATTTTCTGATAAAAAAAAACCCTCAAGAATCCAAATGCACTGCCATTGAGTCAATTAGTATTCATGAGAAACTGTATTTTCCAGTAATGGTGGAAAATGAATCTCTCTCCCCTCCTGCTCTCCCTCTCCCTTTTATTATTCTAAGCCCACCATAATGTCCTCTATCTCTATCACTACCTGAGTATACTCAATTGTACTAAAGTAATTTATCTCACACAACAGGAATACTTTGTACAAATATTGTTATCAATATATGGTTTCATATACTTTGGTTATGTTAACAGCCTCTGGACAAGAGCATTATGCTTATAAAGGTAAAGGATAAAAAATAGAATATCATCAATAACTAGAATTGATTGTGTCCTTGCCACAATGGGTTTTTGAATAGCAAAAAATCACAAGGTAGCGTTATTTTTAGATGTACATGTGTTAGATATCCATGATTAGAACTGACTGATTTAATGGCATCTAGAAGCAAGAAAAACAAAATCTTGTACCTACTGAGGTGAAAATATTATCTTTGGTCTTTCACCCATAGTCCCTGGCCTGTCATGCAATTTTTATTTAAACAAAGGTTGACAACAGTATAGTCAGGGCAAGTTAAAATCAGGAGAAATAAAATACAATTGATTTATGTATTGATCTTTGTAAGAGTTGGATGAGCCCCCAATAAAATGATTTATAAAGAAGAGTTTACTAATGCCCAGCAGTCAGAGTCTATCAGTCACTCCTCAAAGGGAAGGTGGGGCTTTTTGCTTCCATAAAGACTTACAGAACCTCAGAGACGTGTCAAGTAATTCTACACTGTCTGACAGGGTTGCTAAAAGTCAGAATCTACTAGAAGTGAGTGGTCTGAGATCTGTCAGAGGTTTCTATGATGGTATTGTTCATTGTGGCACCATTAAAACATTTTAGATGTAGGGGATTTAGAGAAAGGTTTTTTTTTTTTTACTTCATTTATTTCCAAACTTAAGTCAAAGAAGCACACTCCTCAGTGTTTTATGAAGTGTCATTGGGAATATGCATGAGAAATTTTTTAAAAAGCAAGCAATCAAATTGATATGAAGGAGCATAGACAAAGTGAACATCTATAATTCAACTGTAAAATAATTGGACTGTCTCTCACAGAAGAGTCTTATGGAAGGAATGACATAGCTAAGGTACAGTATAACACCGATGAAATACATAACTATTGTCTAATTCTCCCCTTATCATTATTGTCTAAGATTTACCTCATTAACCTTGTTAGATTAATATTTTTTCATTTTTTATAGCTAGGATCATTCTAGTCATGAAAACTATGATAATTAAACCTTCAGAAAGAGTATCAGGTCTGGGACGAGGGGGGCGGGGGAGAGAAGAGGGAACAAATAGCAATGATGACTGTATAACCCAACTTGAGGAGAACAAATAGCAGAGCTGTAAGTAAATGGGTAGATTGCATGGTGCAACAGGGGTCCTCAAACTTTTTAAACAGGGGGCCAGCTCACTGTCCCTCAGACCTTTAGAGTGCTGGACATTAGTTAGAGGAAAAACTATGAACACATTCACTGTGGGCCGGGAGGCAAAGGGATGAGGCCTATGCAGGACAGGCAAAGGCGGCAAACACAACCAGTGGCCAGATAAATGTCCTCAGCAGGCCACATGTGACCTGCAGGCCATAGTTTGAGGACCCTTGATCATATGGCATAATATAATCAGATCTAATAATAAGCGTGGGTATAAAAATGGAGGGGATAAGGGGAACTGATATCAAAGCATTCAAGAAGAAAGATAATGTTTTGAAAATGATGTAGTGGCAATTGCACAAGTATTCATAATTTAGTTGAATTATTGATTGTTATAATATCTGTAAGAGCCCCCAATAAAATATTTTAAAGGAATGAGCTCAAAAGTAAAATCTTAAGGCGGGCATAGCATTGGTATGTCCTTTTAGTATATATATGATCACCAGAATCACACCTGAATCAATGGTTTGCAAGAAAAACAAGCAGCTGAATTTTAATGTTTTACATGAGATTTTATTTATTTGAATCAATCTGGATACTTATAAAAAGTAAGATTTTCAGATGACTAAGAACCCTCTTGACAAAATGGCTTAAATGTTTTGTTTTGTATTGGGATGCAAGGTGATTCAAGTTTACAAGTCACTGGAGAAAGGTGAGGCTTTCTTCTCCACTAAAATGGTCAACTCTGAAAACTTATGAACAATTCTGCTCTGTCTTACAAGGTAATTATTTTGCAGAAATGGTTCTACATATGTGGGTTTATTTTTGCTTAGTAGATCATGACTAATATTTGGCTTTTGACTATTTTAAGAGAGCATGCATTATAAAATGTATTATATTCAACAGACATGAGAAAAGTGTCTTAGAATAAAAAATGCCACCAAAAGACTCTTCCTATTAACTGAAATTTGACATCTAATATCTACTTTATATAAGTATATAACCTATTTTTAAAAAGTTATTTTCATTAACTATATTGTTTTTTTTTATAATGCATGGTTAGATGTATTCAAATTGCAGGAATATTACTTATTCAGAAGCCCTTATGGTATATTGGACTATAAGTTCAACTGTTAACCACAGGGCAGCAGTGTGAACACACCAGCCACTCGAAAGGATGCATTTCAAGCTTTCTGTACCCATAAAGATTTATAGCCTCAGAAACCCACAGGAAAATTCTGATCTGTTGTGTAGAATCTAAAATGAGTTGAAATTCATTCTACATCAGTAAGAGATCATAAGTAGTACTATATTTATGTAGCCTTTAAACACATGCATATTAAGTAGTTTTATTGATGGGTAGATTGGTGTTCAGTATATGTATAGTTTCATTTCTGGTTTCAGTTCTGTTCAATTACACTGGTGGCCATTTTAAAACATCCACATAACATATTCAACAGGATTAATAGCACACTGGTCTGTACTATTTGACAAAATATGGAAAGCAACTTGTTTTGCTGTTATCTTATATTTATTGTTAATCCCATTATCTTCAGGCTCCAATGACTATCAGCACATCATAATTGCAGCTGCCTAGACCATGGGTCTTCCTGAAACTTCCTCCAATTTATTGTGTAAAGGGTTATTGCATTACCCACATGGGGTTCTTTGGGACCCTCCTCCATTGATACGGTTGGAATCTATTATGATTAGGTGTTGCTCTAGGACTAGCAATGCAGAAAAGGACTTCAAAAAGTTAGTGGATATTGGAATGGAAAGATAAGGGAGCTTTTACAGGAATGTTTTAAAACTCTGTAGTGTTTGCCTGCATGTTATTTTTTTTCCCTGAGCTTCAAGTTTATTTATCCTAATCTGTGGAGCACACACACATTAACTTTCAAAAGCAAAGAACAACAAGCTTCTTCTCCTGCACACCCACCTTCAGTTTGAAAACTGGACCAAACTGACATTTTATCAGTGCCCCAACTGTAAACTGTACCTCTTCTCTGACCTTTTTTATTTTTTATCACTTTTCACTCCTTTTAAATGATAAATCCTCATCAGATTCTCTATTTTCTTACTTGCTGAACACATCCATATATTTGTATCTCAGTTTAAGTTACCAGCACCACTCGTGTGGATGAACTTTGTGGATGAACGTAGCACTCTGCTGATAATTATTTCTCCTTTCAGTCTTCTATCACAGCCCGTATCCATCTCCAAACAGACAAACAGAACTGATAAGACTCTAAGCTACCATCTTTTACATGATCTCCATGCCTCTATGTTTTACCTCTTGTTGCTCAGCAGAGTAATTTTGATCATTTAAAAGAAAACTATAAAATAACTCTATTCAATAGTATTACTTTTTAGCATTTATTAAAGTGCTAAGAAGACTTTGATTTAATAATTAATGTAAATCTTTACACATTGCATTTAAATATTAATGGAGAGTGATTTGGGCACATTGCATGCATGAGACATAGATATCCATTGTGGTTCAACGTATTGGATTTTTATTTCAAAAATAACTTAGCAGCCCTAGGCTGATATGTTGCACTGAGATTTGAGTGCAGCAAGCCAATGGTTTGGACTTGGTGAACTGACAAACCTGAATTCTAATTGCAAGAGATAGATACAATATGGCACAGGAAAACATGTACAAAGTTGCCATCTCCTGAGAAATCAACGGCTGCTGTTCCTTGAAAAAGTGCAGCTCTATCAGTTTGAGGAACAGACACGTCTCTAATTAGAAAGTTCACATGCACCAAACAAGGGAGATAATTTCCTCTCAATCCAATGATGTTCAGAAGAAAAAAGAATCAGAGTGTTAACTCAGCTCCTCTTAAATATTGAGAGTCAAAGCTGTCAGTCTTTGATGAGTAACATCTATAGCTTTTTCCGATGTGTGCCAATTCTCTCAGCAGCAAGGGAACTTACATAAATTGTAAGAGAGAGGGTGGTTGGTAGATTGGCTCTTAAAGCACTTAGTAGCTAACAAATCACCATCCTTGAGTGAAAAATGAGGTCATGAAGACTTAAATGTGACAAGAAGGTGATATCTGCCTAGGAAGGATACTTAGTGTGAACCCATTTGTGGCAGTAGATTAATCGCCTTCATTACTGCCGATGTATATCTCTCACCAACCATCAATACACATTTCAGAACTTCTCAGGAGTGATTGTTCTCTTATTGCAAATAAATAAACTCATTCTAAAATAAAAGTAAATGCATTTCTAAATTTTTACAGTTTGAAACATGGCTCCTCCACAAGTAAAAACACATGTACTTATATATCAAGTAAAGAAATGCATAAAAGGATAGTCTAAAGGGAGAAAAGGACTGCTTTAATAAGCCACATTAGTTCAAATAAATAGTTTTTATAAAGCAGCATAATAGTCTGAGACATTATTATGGTTAATGGAAAGTGTCCTCAGTAGACTTGAATTTTTCGGTGTTTAAGAGAACCAACCATTAGTGAACAAAGGCAAAGCATTGAATTCAATGGTGCTCCAACTTTACATTCATGGGGTCTTCCCGTTTCACACCCTGTTCCACCTCAGTTTGATGAGATGACTCCTACATTTCAATTGTTGATTAGGATATCATTATTTTATAAGCTATAGAGTGGAGAAAAATACTTCAGCTAAAGAAATGCCTTAGTAAATAAATTTCCAATGCAACTAATTTCAGTGTAGGGAATTAAGAAGTTACAGATAGATGCCCAATTATCTGAGAAAATATTTTAGGTAGCTTACAGCCTTAAATATAATGAAAATGAGACATTTCTTGATGAATAATGACACTTAATATAAAATATAGGAGATATCTATCAAGCCCAAGTGATAAATATATTTGGATACCAAGCAGATACTTACAGAGCAATTGTACTCTGTTCTTTAAAGTCACTATGAGTTAGAATAACTATTACAGGTGTGACTTTTACTTTGGAGCTTAGTAAATAGAAGAGACAAACTTTATTTTTATGCAAATCAAGGGCATAACCTCATGCCAGAAAGTTGATTCTAACTTATATGTAGCCTAAGAGATAGAGTGACACAGCCCCTCCAGCATTCCTGGGATTTAATCTTTATAAGAGGAGACAGTCTTATCTCTCTTTGAGCTAATGACTGTTGGGTTTGAACCTTTGCCTATCATGTTTATAACTCAATATGAATGCATAAACTCATTATGCTAACCGAGCTCAGGTTAGCCAGAGGTATGTAACAGCTTCATAGAATAATAATGTGCAAGGTTAAGTATTTCAAATAAACGTTTCCACTCAAGTGAATCATAGATTGATATAAATAATTGTTTATATTTTGTGCCTATGTTAATCATAACTCTCTTACATCCCAGAATGTTTTATTGTAACCAACCTGAGAGGCTCTTAAGTCCAGGAAAACACATTTGTTTAGTACCACAAGTCCTAGCTACAATGCATAAGAAAATACAATGAGTAAGTATCTCCTTGAACTGTGGTGAACAAAAGACTCTATAACTCAATAGTCTATTCATTTTTCCGAAAACTATTGAGAACTTACTATGTACCAGACTGTTTTCAAAACACTAGAAAAAATCAATGGACAAAAAGGCAAATATGTACTTCTAATAGATTTTAAATTCAAGTAGGATGATAAAAACATTTTAAATTTATTTAAAGTTTTTGATAATGTTAGGTGCACCGAAAAAAGAAAAGTCTAAAGAAGCTGTATGAATGCACAAATCCTGATGACCACACTACACCACATCCATACAGTGGATTTTGCCTTATAGAATCATACAACAGGGTTGAAGTTTTAAGCCTGCTTAGGAGAGAAGCAAGTCCAGTGACAAGCATATGTGTATAAGAAAGAACTTTATGTCATAAAGCACCCATCGATCCAGAAAGCACCCAAGCATAGTCCAACTCAAGCCCGGAAAGCCAAGATTAGTGCATATGTCCCTCTTCAAGATTTCAGTGGAAACATACCCGGACTCTTGCAACTTTCAGGATCAGAGAGACAGTCGCAGAAGACAAGAAGGCGAAGGAGGAGTGTGTAAGTCTGGGTAGACAAGAGGAAAAAAAATCAAAGACATGCATATGGATATAAGGAAAAAGTTTATACACAAGAGGAATGCAACATTGTGAAAGCATCCTAACCCAGTCTAACCCAAAGTCCTAAGTCCAGTATTAGCCCATATGCCTGATTCCAGTCTATAAAGTCTCCTTCTGACTCACGAAGTCACAGGTCAGTGGGTGCAGAGGCTTGGTGCCAGCGGGGGTCCCCTCATGGCTCCTCATTTCCAGGCTCAAGGTCCATCAACAGCATCCAGTGGTGGCAGAAGCAACTCACCAATGGCAGGGGTCTCCAGGTGGCTTCTCCAACTTCAGAGGTCTGGTTCCTTCAGAGCAAGGCTGTGTGCTTTCTCCTCTGGCTCTAACTCCTAGGACGCTGCCATCTTTTCTTATCTGTAGTTTGTCATCTCTGAGACTAACTTCCAACAATTTGGGAGATAGCTTCTCATCTCCACGAGGGAAATATCTTGAGATTTCCCAGATGTATCAGGAGAAAGCCATGCCCACACAGAGGCCTCATTGGCTTCTCAATGGCTATCTCCAGACAAAGAGGCTAGGCATCTCCCCCCCCCCCCCCCATCTCAATCATGAAATTAACATAAGCACATGACTGCCACAAAGAGAATGAGAAGCAACTAGGTTTCCAGAATCCTCTTTATGAGAAGACTATACTCCCCAGGAAATGGCATCAGTCTGTGTGACCTAATTGACTTGTCTCCACCCCTAGCCAGGAGTTTTTAGCTAGCCTAAAATCATCCAACTACTACAGTTTCCTAGGATGTAAACTTTACAGGAGCAGATAGTCTCCTTTTTGGCATAAGAAGCACAGACCTTGTGATTAGTTATCTAGCACATTTCAAAGCACTATCGGGACTCCTTATGCTGTATACAATGATTTAATTAATACCCAGTTTTTTTTAATCTAGTGTCTAATATATTCTGCAATGGCTACACAGGCTTTACAGACAAAATTCATGACTAAGGGATTTATTAATGATGATGACAAATTGTGATGCCAGTGAGAAAGGGTCCCAGTAGTTATTTAATAGGACTTATGAAGATTCAGGTCTGCTAATAAACATCCAAAGGGGCAATCTACTCTGCGTTAAGCCTCAATCTGAAGCCTCAATCCAGCCCAAGTGCCTTCACCCAGGAAACCCAGCTCTCTGAATTCAGTGCCCAGACACACTCCATTTCTGTGATCTTTAGCCCAAAGACTTTCAGATGTATTTCTGTGAGTCAAAGTCCAATTTCCCCAATTAAGTGACCCGGTTAAGCCAACTCCACAAGGATGGCCAGCTGCACAAAAACTCTACTCAACACTCTCTGCGGTGAGGAAGTCCATCACTCAGTTCAGAGGACCTGCCCCACTTCTAGCTCTTGCCAGTAGGGATCCCTCCTCCTGCTTTGCAGAGGGCTCATTTATACACAGCATCAGGGCAGGCAAGGGAAATCAGCTTGCAATTATTCACAGGGGAATCTCCCCTACCTTCTTGTCGGACCCATGTAGTGAAAAGTGGTTTGGTGGGAGCTGTAGGTTTTTATTAGAAGGGCCATATTAAAAAATTCACCGCCCCCCACACTGCTGGTGGTGGGCAGCCTTTGACAAATCAGTGTGAATTCCCCTACAAAGGCAATATTTGAATGAAAACATGTTCAATATTTTGCTAGGGCTAATGTAACATGGTTCCCACGCAGGTATCTTAAAACAGCAAAAATTACTTGTCTCGCTATAGTGTACACTAGACATTTGAATTCCCTATATGAGCAAGGTTATAGGGAATGGATAGAGGGGAACCCTATATTTTCATTCTTGGTATCTGGTAGTCCCCAGTAATCCTTGGCCTGTAGCTGCAGCACAACTTCTCTGCCCTCCCCTTTGTGTATCTCTGTTTTTCACTCTGATATAGGGACAGTACTCACTGGATTAATTGATAACATCTTAAAGTACCCAATTTCCCAATAGGTCATACTGACAGATGTCAAAGTTTAGGATTTCAACTTGTTTGGAAGGACATAATTCAAACCACAATAGGATATTGAGACTGAGATATGCTATGTGAGTTCATGAAAAAAGAAAATTCCTCACAGTGGGACCCACCAGTGCAATGTTTTTGAGTCTACTAATCATGTTCAAGGAACTGGACAGGTGTCATTGGGGTGGAAAGAGGGACATTACTGAGACGTGGTCTGGGTATTGTGCTTATCTATTGCTTACTTTTGCAATGTATCCTTTAAGTACACAGTCTATAAAATACAGAAGGGCACATACAAATCACCTTGTTGGCTTTTTGAAAGTTATAATTTTTAAAACCATTTAATTGTGTACAGGAATATTAATGCAGGTTGTTCTTATTCTCCCTTTTTAAAAGAAAATGAGAAAAACAAATCCCTACTAAGGAGGACAAAATGCAGAACAAAATTTTGGATTTTTAATGAAATCCAAATTTTCTGAAGCTAGGAAGGCTGGTTGATCCTTTGAAACTATTGCTTTGATAATCTTAAACCTTAAACCAAGCATATTCCATGAAATAGTCTTAAAACCAAACGACAGTCTTTTTTTTTTTTTTAACGAAGATGGCATGGAAGGCGAAAAAGGAAGCTCCTTCCCCTCCCAAAATGGAAAGCAAAGCAAAGATTTTCAAAGCCAAGAAGGCTGTGCTGAAAGGCGTCTACAGCCACAAAAAGAAGAGTTGCATACAACCCACCTTCCGGGGCCCCAGACACTGAGACTAAGAAGGCAGCCCAAATACCCCCGGAAGAGCACCCCCAGGAGAAATAAGCTGGACCATTACGCCATCAGCGAGTTCCCCTTGACCACAGAGTCTGCCATGAAGAAGATCGAAGATAACACACACTTGTGTTCATTGCGGATGTCAAAGCCAACACACAGCAGATCAAACAGGCTGTGAAGAAGCTCTGTGACGTGACTAGCGAAGGTCAACGCCTTGACCAGGCCTGATGGTGAGAAGAAGGCATGTGTTAGACTGGCTCGTGACTATGATGCGTTAGATGCTGCCAAAAAAATT
Source organism: Nesogale talazaci (assembly GCA_004026705.1). Taxonomy (NCBI): domain Eukaryota; kingdom Metazoa; phylum Chordata; class Mammalia; order Afrosoricida; family Tenrecidae; genus Nesogale; species Nesogale talazaci. The sequence continues at coordinate 42,895 of PVJH01002567.1, read as the reverse complement.
GGAATCATTGAAACTAAGGCCAGCTGGCTAGTGCTAACTATAAACTCTTTCAACAGAAAAACAAACAAACAACAGTTTACCTTAACTAATGCAGAATGTCTGTCTTGGGCATTGTCCTCTTTGCAATACTGTTTAAATGATAGCAAACAGAGAGCAATTGAAGAGATTCGATAAAGCATTGGTGGCATAGTTTATTTATAGAATGAGGGAGGGACATTTAAAAGAGTCACAATGGATGGACAACTAGAAGCCTATAATTGACTAGTCCAGGAGTTACACGTGTAAAATTAGAATGGGTATATATTCTGCTCTGCATAGTCTCAACAACAAATAATACATTTTTTAACAAAAGAATGACAATTTGAAATAAAAATTTTATTTAGAGACTTATTTTTATATCACTGGTTTTCAGTCATATAATGATTTAAAAATAATTTATAGGCTAATTTTAAAATTCTTTAGAAATTCAACTCCTACTTTTTCTATGTGATTTTGAAAACAATGTATACATTTCTCTCTAATAAATGCCAAAGTTATCTTTCTTATCCTGAACCATTATGTGTCCACACCTTATTCTGTTTTAGAGGAATTGTGTTTTAAATTATTAAAAGATTTATATGCATATTTTTCTATAAGTGGTAGAATATAATAAAACATTATTATAATAGTTTTATTCTATCAAATAACAGTAATTCATATTTTGAAACACATTTTAGCATTTTAATATATTTTAAAAAGGGATATTTCATTCATTTGAGATATTTGAGATTGCTATTTTTATCTTGCAGCTGAAAGTGAGGCTAGTAGAAATTAATTTAAAAATAAATATATTAGTAAACTAGGGAGCTGAAAACATTCTATTTTCTTATACGTATTTTGAACCCAATTATTGTTTGTTTTATCAAAAATTATTAGTGGGACTCTTAAAAAAGAAGATGATAGCAACAGCAGACCATGTAGGACAGAGTTTTACTTTAGTGAAGAACAGTGAACTGAAATAAGAGGTGATCTGAAATTTTATGCTATAAAAATGTAATGATAGTAGACACTTAGGAATAATATGTTAGAGACAATCATGGAGATAGTTTGAATGGCTCCGTTGCTCTGAAACAAGCTTTGTGTATGTTTTAATTTTCTGAATGACATTTACAGCCAGAGACCTTCTGCTAGGAGGAAGATCTTGTAATCCCTGGCAGCATGATTTTCTTTCTTTTTTTTTGTTTTTAGATTATCTTATTGGGGGCTCTTACAACTCTTGCTACAATCCATCCATTAATTGTATCTGACATTTTAGTACATACATATCCCATCATTCTTTTCTAATCATTTTCTTTCCATTGAGCACCTAGGATTAGCTTCTCTTTCTTAGTCCATCCCTGCACCAATCCTCGTGGTCCCTTGATAGATTACAGCTTGTAAGATTTTCTCCTGCAAGCTAAATAGACCTAGATTCTTAATGTGGGAGAGTACAGGCCCTGCTGACACACTTCATTTTATCTCTGACCTGCCAATGACATGAGTTGCTTCTGTGATCACGGCTCCTCTATCACAGCTGATACTTCTCGGCTTCTGAGAAAACCCAAATATGCAAACCCTTTCTCTAGATGGCCTGGGGGAGCTTGGAGCAGTGTATCCAGCATCAGTCCCCAAGCTGGAGTTTTGTCTCCTTCCCTCTTCCTGCTTTCTGCTTTGTTTTCTTGTACTCTCCCCCCCACTTGCCCCACCTTTTCCATGCAGCACATTTGTACAGAAATTAACATTACCCAAAGAACAAGAATCCCCTCCCTTATGGCAGTTTTATTGTACCAACTCCGGTTTGTTTGTTTGTTTTTTTAACTCATATTATAGTACTCATAATATCATCGAAGTTCTCATCTTTATCCTCTGGTAGGTCCCTCTTCCAGTGTGACCTAACCCTCCTGAAAATACCAATTGTCTTCACATAAAAACAGGGATGTCTGTGGATTAGGGCACATCCACCCAAACATGAAATCCGCCCCAGCCCCCATCAGACCCCTAGCACAAGACAGGTGCACATTCACATTGTCATATTCACCACATTCACCCATCCCAGACACAATCTGCTCTTTGTCTCCTGATGTCCTCGGATCTCTGTACATATAACATTGATCTCTTCCCACACTTTCTCTCTTTCCTTGTTAACAATGTTCCTAATTGAGCTTGTTTTTTATGAGTACCCTCCTGAAATGCATTTTCTTATACAAATCTGGTACCCCAGACCAACAGCTGCTTATTATTACTCATTATATTTACATTATTCTCACTCTTATTCTACAATTGCTGCAATATTCCAACCTAACCTTCTCTCTTTCTCCTTCTCCATTCCACAATCATGTATTCTCCAGCTTCTATTTGGTCTCTCACATGCCATTAAACAAAGACACTAACAACTCCAGGTACCAGCTGCTCACATACCACTAATAGTTGTACCATGATGCCAGGAACAGCAGTCAACCATAGAAACCAAAATAAGTCAAGAAAAACAAACACAAATAATGGCAAATCACCCAAACACAATGGGGCACTCTGAAGATGATGTCATTATTCTACCACAGGCAGAAGATTATCTTAGGTCCTTTCAAGAGATTTTGGGGAAATTCATGAGAACAATTCCAGAAATAAAAAAAATAAAAATATAACTAAAATCTTTACATCAAAAGTGTGGCAGTCATGTGCTTATGTTAATTTCATGATTAAGATGTAGGGGTGGAGTCTAGCCTGTTAATCTGGAGATAGCCATTGAGTAGTCAATGAGGCCTCCATGTGGGCATGGCTTTCTCCTGAGACTTCTGGGAAATCTCAAGATATTTCCTTCGTGGAGATGAGAAGCTATCTCCCCCAGTTGTTGGGAGTTAGTCTCAGAGACAATGAACTATGGACAAGACAAGATGGCAGCGTCCTAGGGGCTGGAGCCAGAGGAGAAGGCACATGGCATCACCCTGAAGGAAACAGACCTCTGAAGTTGGAGAAGCCATCTGGAGACTCCTGGCATCGGTGAGTTGCTCCTGCCACCACTGGATGCTGTTGATGGGCCCTGAGCCCTGAAAACAAGGAGCCATGAGGGAATCCCCGCCAGCACCAAGACTCTGCACCCCCTGGCCTGCGACTTCGTGACATTATAGACTGGGATCGGGCATATGGGCTAATAGCGGGCTTATGACTCTGGGCTGGACTGGGTTGGGATGCTTTCTCAATGTTGCATTCCTCTTGTATATAAACCTTTTCCTTATATCCATATGTGTGTCTGTGAAGTTTATTCCTCTAGTCTACCCAGACTGACACAAAAAGGAAGCCCCAAAGAAAAAAAACAAGATAGCTAAATTATGCAGCATAGAAGTAAAAGACTTGAGGAATAGAATAGAAGATGATGAAAACTGAATCAGTGACCGAAAAGACAATTACTCTGAGGAGAATCCATGAGAGAAACAAATAACAAAAACAGGGGGAGAATCAGAAGAAAGTCTGAGAAAGACATGGGACACTATTTAAAGAACAACCTACATCTCACCATGATCCCAGAACAGGGAGAAACAAAACAGGCAAACACAGGGTAAAAAGTCATCTACAGAGACCATAGTACAAGAAATCATAGAGAAAATGTTTGGATATCACAGAGAAGAATTCAAGAGGCTGAGAGAACTACAAGTCGGAGGGATCCCAAAAGAAAAAAAAAATCAAGTCTTTTCATAATTCAACTCTCCAATTTCAAAGAAATGGAGAAAGATCCTAAGGGCAGCTAGAATAGTCAAATATAAGGGAACTATAATAAGGATAAGATCTGACTTCTCAGCAGAAACGATGCAGGCAAGATTGCAATGGGGTGATAAATATGATAAAGAAAAAAAAAGCCAAACAAAAATTACCCCAAAAATGCTAACTTGATCACTACAGACAGAAAATCAATAACTATAGCAGACACACCTGAGAGCATCAGATAATTTTATGGGAAATGTATTTTGACATCAAAATAGTCTTTAATTTTCAATGGATCTATATAAAACTTTTTATGGCGCAATAATTTTAATCAGAACTAATTTTGTAGGCTGAGTCCCGGTGGTGTATTGTTTGTGTGCGGGACTGTTGCCCACTGGGATAGAGGCTCAATTCCAGCAGCTGCTCCACAGGAGTAGAGGCTGGGCCTTCTACTCCCACCATCAGAGGGCAGTAATGTCCCAAAAAATTGTAAAAAAAGAACTAATTTTGTATATGTCAGTAATTTAAGATTATTTTAATATGAAAGCTTGATATCTAGAATGTTGTTTTATTCTAGTGTCAAAATAAGCTCAGTTTCTACCATTTTTATGTCACATTTTCAAAATGATTCCCTCTAAAATTGACTAAACAAAAAATAAATCAGAATTCAATTACTTTAGGTTAAATTAAAAATCATGCATATTATTATGCTAGTTGACTTTTTTCTTTTTCTTAACACAGTATTTTTTAAAATTCTATTGGCATTGAAGAAGACTACTAAAGGGGTGGAGGGGATTTCAAAGGGATAATCCTTATAAATTTTGTCAAAGGACACAGGATGATTATGAGAGCTAACTAGAAAGGATCTTAAAGAAAATTGAAAAGTGCATTGGTAAGAGAAAGGTCAGGTAACTTGTTACTGAAGTCAACCAATTTTCTCATTTAAAATGAAGAATATACTTCATCTTGGATTGTTTAAAATTAAATGAGTTACCATGTACATACTATACACTATCAGTCCTGAACTTGAGTAGTGTGTTAGTCCGGGTAGACTAGAGGAACAAATTTCAGAGACACGCATATATGTATAAGGAAAGGGTTTATATACAAAAGAAATGTGACCCTAAGAAGGCATCCCAATCCAGTCCAGTGCAAAGTCATAAATCCAATATTAACCCATATGCCGAATTCAGTCTATAAAGTCTGCTTCCGAATCAGGAAGTCACAGGTCAGTGGGTGCAGAATTCTGGCACTGGCAGGGGTCTCCCCATGGCTCCTCGCTTCCAGGGCTCAGGTCCATCAACAGCATGCCACTCCAGCTTCAGAGGTCTGTCTTCATCAGGGCAAAGCCGTGTGGTCTCTCCACTGGCTACTCCAGCCTCCCCGCCGCCACCATTCTGTGCTGCCTGTGGTTAATCATCTCTGAAACTAACTCCCAACAACTGGGGAAGATAGCTTCTCATCTTCACAAGGGAAATATCGCGAGATTTCCCAGGAGTCTCAGGTGAAAGCCATGCCCACACAGAGGCCTCATCGGCTACTCAATGGCTATCTCCTGATTAACAGGCCAGACTCCACCCCTATATTTCAATTATAAAATTAACATAAGCACATGACTGTCACAAGTAGGAATTCAAGAAAAAAAAGATGCAATTTTTATTCTCTTCTTTTGATCATAGTCTTCTTTACTCCCCCAAAATTTAGCCTACTATCTTACTCAGACCCAAATAATAATAAAAATAAGTTTTAGTTTGAAGGCAAAGATTTCATGTAGTGTCAAATATTTCAATTTACATTCATTACTTCATTAAAATGACTGAATGGACCATCAACTAGTTTAGATTTTATCGTGCTTCTCCCAAATATATTAATCATTTTAATATGCAATCTGTCATATACTTTATTATAACACACATATAATGCATGCTTATGACAGCTAATACTATTCAATGTCTTCCAAATTTGAAATATTATGAATTTTAGTTCCAAAATAATCAAAAGCAATCTAACCTTTTCAAAAATTTAAATGCTTCCTCATTCTTCACAATCTCAAAAGACAATGTTTAATTTTGTTGGTTTGAATAAAATATACCTAGAAACATTACTAAAACTCTCAGGTAGTTTTAGTGATTTAAAAAATGTATTGAACAAGTGTATGGTTTTATAACCCTTATTCATTGACATGAAAAAGTTCATGCATCTTCCAAATGCCATGGGTGAATAAGGTTCAGCTCATTTTCCATATTGTAAATGAAGGGTTTTTTGCATCCTAATTCTTTCCTCAATTTCCTTTTACTTCCCTCTTGTCCCACCATCATGCTCAACCTTCATTTGGGTTCTGTAATTCATCTTAGTTACATTGCTCTTGATCAAACCTTACCAGGTTTACTAAAACCCCCTCACCATCAATTTTGGATCACTTGATGTTCCCTTGATCCTGGGTTTGTTAGCACCCACATCCTTTCTTCCACCTCCCCCTTTCCATGTCCCCTAGGAATCTTCAATCTGGCTGCTTTCTCCTCCAGATTGTTTATCCTGCTATCTTATCTAGATAGAACTGCAGAGATAATAATCTGCACAGAAAAAAGACAGATAGCATTTATATAGGTCTAAATACAGGCATGTACATAAGTAAACATATTTATATATGATGGGGAAATAGACCTATGTGCACATACTTATAGATTTAGTATTAAGATACCAGGTGGACATTGGGCCTCCACTAAAATACTCACTCAATATAAGAATGCTTTGTTGTAGCAAACTGGCATTCCACCACACTCAGTTTCCAACATGATCACGAAAGACAGATTGGGTATATAAGCAAATGTGGTGAAAAAAGCTGATAGTGCATGACTGTCAAAGATATATCTTCTGAGGTCATAAAGGCTTCAATATGAACAAGCAGCTATCTAGCTGAGAAGCAACAAAGCAAGCCTTCATGGAAGAAGCACACCAGCCTGTGTGATCACAAGGTGTTGATATGATCAAGAATCTGACATCAAAAAATAAAAAAAAAAACACATCATCATTAATGATGGAGAATGCAAAATGGGGAGTTAAATCTCATCTGTAGGCAACTGGCCATACCCTCACAGAATAGTCAAAGGGAGGAGATGAGCCACTCACGGAGCAGTGTAGCAATGATGAAACATAAAACTTTCCTCTAGTTTTTTAATGCTTCTTTGCTTGCCCCCACCCCTACTTACTATCATGATCCCAATTCTACCTTACAAATCTGGCTATACCAGAGGATGCACATTGGTACAGAGAGAAGTGGAAATGCAGGGAATCCAGGACTGATGAACTACTCAGAACCAGTGGTGAGAAGGACAATGCCAGCAGGATAGAGGGAAGGTGGGGCAGAAATACTGAATGGATCACAAGGAGCTACATATAACTTCTTCCCTGGGGGATAGACAGCAGAAAAGTGGGTGAAGCATTATACAGTTTACGATATAACAAAATAATATTAATGTATAAATTATCAAGGGTTCATGAGGGAGTGGGGGCACGGAAGAAGAGGGAAATGAGAAACTTATGCCAAGAAATTAAGTAGGCAGAAATTGTATTGAGAATAATGGTGGCAACAAATGTACAAATGTGCTTGATACAATGAATGGATGTATGGATGTAATAAGAGTTGCACGACCCCCTCAATAAAATGATTAAAAAATAAAATAAAATAAAATTTTATGGCTAGCATTGTTGGTGATAGGTCACAATTTACAATTTCAGAATGTTACTAATAATCATTTTAGTGCCATGTAATTGTAAGCTTTATTGACATGTGACTATGGTTATAGTTATGGGATAAGGGAGCAGCCTCAAGGCATTGTGAGGCTAAGTAATAAAATTCTGGAATAGTCAATAGAAATTTTACAAATACATTAAGCTAAAATATACATTCTAAAGATGCAATAATAATAAAACATTGCATTTATCACAGTTTAGAAAACTATATGTATAGAATGTTTTAAAGTGGTCATAGGTAATCTAGATATTTCTAGATAACAGGAATTTATTAAAAAGACAAGGATCATTAAAACAATAACACTTGAAGATCTTAGATGGACAAACACCCTTAAAGATAGCCCAATTAAAAAATCAGGAAGTAACAAATGTTGGAGGGTGCTATGGGGAGATTGGAATTCTCATCCATTGCTAGTGGAGCTGTATGTATGCACAGCTATTACAGAAATCAATTTGGCAATATCTAAAACAGATTAAAATCAAGATGTTATACAACCCGACAATCCCCCTACTTGGCACATACACAGAAGAGGCAAGATATAAGCCACAGCCAGTTAGCTGTGCTCTGATTTCATTGTGGCACAGTTCACAATTAGAAGGAGTTGGAAACACTCAAAATTTCCAACAACAAATGAATGGATCAAAAAAATGGTAGCACATACTATGCATCCCTGAAAAAAAATAGTGATGAATGCATGAAGAATATTGCAGCATGGGAAGAACTGGAGAAAATCATGCTAAGTGAAGTAATCCAAGGACAGAAGGACAAGAACAAAGTGAGTCCACTGAGGTAAGCTTAAAAAAAAATGTGACATATCTACAATATACATACATTCTTGGGGTGAGGTCCAGCTACTATGGCAGGGAACAAACCCAATCCAGGAATACATAATGCAGCCAATGAAATGGGAGGGGGGAGAGAGAGAGAGAAAAAACAAAGACATGGACAGGGGAGGAGCAGGGCACTGATACACCCAAGGGAAGGGTATAATTTATTTCTCCTCAGGAGAGGGAGAGAAAGACTAGGCTTCAATCCCATTAGTCAATATGTGAAGACAACATGCATATACCAGGGAAGCAGTAGAGACTCTGTGGGGCTGGCCCCAATTTCAATTATGTGGACACTGTGTTAGTCTGGGTAGACTAGAGGAACAAATTTCATAGACACACATATAGATATAGGGAAAACATTTACATGCAAGAGGAACAGGACATTGAGCCCAGACCAGTGCAAAGTCATAAGTCCAATAATGACCCATATGCCCGAAATCGGTCTATAAAGTCTGCTTCCAACTCAGGAAGTCACAGGTCAGTGGGTACAGAATCCCGGCGACAGCAGGGGTCTCCACATGGTTCCTTGCTTCCAGGGCTCAGGGTCCATCAACAGCAGAAGGAACTTATCGCTGGCAGACGTCTCCATGAGACCGCCCAGCTTCAGAGGTCTGGCTCCATCAGGGAAAAGCCATGTAGTCTCTCTGCTGGCTCCTCCAGCTTCTCAGACGCTGCCATCTTGTCTTGGCCATGATTCATCGTCTCTGAGAACTAACTCCCAACAACCAGGGAGATAGTTTCTCATCTCCATGGGGGAAGTATCATGGGATTTCCCAGACATATCAGGAGAAAGCCATACCCACACAGAGGCCTCATTGACTACTCAATGGCTATCTCCAGATTAACAGGCTAGACCCCACCACTACATTTCAATCATAAAATTAACATAAGCACATGACTGCCACAGACACTGTCCCTGCCCCCAGTAGAATGCAACTCAGAGAACAGCACTGAAACTACATCTTTGGGAGAAGGACATGTCTGACTACAGCACATAGTAAAAATGAAGAGGGAAGGAGAGAAAGGGGAGCACATTCTGGCCCACCAAGTCCTGAGGACAACATTCCTGTTCAGAGCAGACAATGCACAGAGAGTAGCATAGGGGTGGACCCACCACAAAACTTCCTGAACGATAGCTCCATGAGGGACAACAATGGAGAAACAGGATGAGAATTGTGCCCATCACAATATGACCCCATCACACTGGGGAAAAACACACAGCCGATCAGCAAGAGGAGCAAAGTAATAAAATTCCTAGGGAAGGCCAAAAAATAGACTTTGGAGACAGAGTGTGGTGTGGCAGTCAAATATGTGTATGTCAATTTCATGACTGGGAGTCTAGGGGTGGAGTCTAGCCTGTCAACCTGGAGATTGCCAATGTGGACTCTGAGCACACATGGATTTCTCCCGAGATTTCTGGGAAGTCTCACAGTATTTCCCAAGTGAAGAAGAGAGACGACTCAGCCTTTTGGAGTTGGTCTATATACAAGACAAAATGGTGGCATGCTGATAGATCCTGAGTCCTGGAACCTGGAGGAGCCAGATGAGAAACCACATGGGCTTGTCCTGATGAAACCAGATGTCTTGGACTGGAGGAACCACAGAGAGACACCTGCCAGTGCTGGGATGCTTCTACCACCAATGGATACTGCTGATGGACTCCAAGTCACAGAAATGAGGAGACATGGAGAGATCCTTGCCTGCACCAGGATGCTTCTACTGATGCTAGAATCACAAGATTCTGCACCTACTGGCCTGTGATTTTTCTGCTGTCATTGCACATGCTTCATGAGTTGGAAGGAGACTTTATAGACCGGTATCAGAGATATGAGCTAATATCAGACTTATGACCTTGGACTGGGGTGGGTTGGGATGCTTTCTCAATGTTCCATTGCTCTTGTATATAAACCTTTCTCTTATATCCATATGCATGTTTATGAATTTGTTTCTCTAGTCTACCCAGACTAACACATGTGGTACCCCGTCAAACTCAACTCCATAGCACTCATAGAGGCCCACAGACAGACCTTGAACTATTTATAGAATTTGCCAATTTTGTCAGTGGTTTTCTTTTTGTTGTTGTTATTTTTTGTTATTGTGTTGTTTGTTTTGACTTCCTTTGTTCTTGTTTTAGCTTTGTCTTTTTTGTGCTATTAATGTCTCTGTATGTATATTGAGATAAGATACGTCAGATAAGCAATTTGATGATGAAAAGAACAAGACTCATGGTTCTGGGGGAAGATGGGAGATAGGGGAGAGGAGAAAGGAGGGGAGGGGAAGTGGAACCAACCCAGGGACAAGGGAACACTGAGTGAACTAAAATAAATCAAGAGGAGGGCTTGGAATGCCCAATGGGGCTTAATCACAGTCAGTGCAGCAGCAAGGAATTTTTGAACCCAAATGAAAGCCAAACATGATGCTTGGACAAGAGGAAAATGAAAGGAAATAGAGGAAAGAACCAAGAGGAAAAGGGCATTTATAGAGGTCTAGATGCATGTATGTACATATATAAATATATTTATATATGAAGAGAGGGGAAAAGATCTATGTCCTTATATATATATATATATATATATATGTTGAGAACTAAGGTTATATATGGACCTTGGGACTCAACTCAAGTACACCCTCAACACAAGGAAACTTTGTTCTAATAATCTGGTAGTTTGTGACACTTACCTTTCCTACAGGATCGCTGAAGACAAAATGGATAGATAAGCAAATGTAGTGAAGAAAGTTGATGATGCTGCCTGGCTATCAAAAGCTGTAGAATCTGGGGTCTTAAAGGCTTAAAGATAAACAAGCAGTCATCTAACTGAGCAGGAACAAAATCCACATGAAAAAAGCACACCAGCCTGTGTGATAATGAGGTGTCAATGAGGTACTTTAGAATCAAGTACCAGGGACCTAAAAATGAACAAAATTTTACTCAATGTGATTGGGAAAGAGGCAAGTTGAAGAGAGGAGACGGAAAACCCATCTGTAGACAATTGGGTCTCTCCTCACAGAAGGGGCACAAGGAAGAGTTGATCCAGCCTGGGTGTAGTATAGTATCAATGAAACACACAACTTTCCTCGAGTTATTTAACGTTTCCTCCCCCTCACTATCATGATCTCAATTCTGCCTAACTAATCTGATTAGACCAGAACATGCACATTGCTACATATAAGATTCCCCCAGGGCCAACAATGAGAATAAAGATATAAGGAGGATTAGGGGAAGTGGAAGGGATAAAGTGGAAATTGATCACAAAGATCAAACTATATAAGTTCCTTCCAGGGGGACAAACAATGGAAAAGTGGGTGAAGAGTGACAGAGGATGATAGAAGATACGAAAATATTAATCTATAACTTATCAAGGTTTTAAGAGGAAGGACAGGTATGGGAGGGAGAAATGGGAAGCTGATATCAAAGGTTCAAGGGGAAAGAATGCTTTAAAAATGGCAGTACATGTGCAAATATGCTTGACACAATGTGTGGCTGGCAGTCATGTGCTTATGTTAATTTTATGATTGAAATGTAGGAGTGGAGTCTAGCCTGTTAATCTAGAGATAGCCATTGAGTAGCCAATGAGGCCTCTATGGGGGCATCACTTTCTCTTGAGACTTCTGGGAAATCTCGCGATATTTCCCTCGTGAAGATGAGACGCTATCTTTCCCAGTTGTTGGGAGTTAGAGAGATGATTAATCACGGACAAGATAAGTTAGCAGCGTATGAGAAGCTGGAGGAGCCTACAGAGAGACCACACAGCTTTTCCCTGATGGAGCCAGACCTCTGAAGCTGGGGTGGCCACATGGAGACTTCTGCCAGAGATGAGTTGCTTCTGCTGTTGATGGACCCTGAGCCCTGGAGGTGAAGTGCTCCGCCAGCACCGGGATTCTGCATCCACTGACCTGTGACTTCAGGGGTCAGAAGGAGACTTTATAGACTGATTTCAGGCATATGGTTTAATATCAGACTTATGACTTTGGACTGGACTGGGCTGGGATGCTTTCTTCATGTCCCATTCCTTTTGTATATAAACCCTTTCCTTATATCGATATGCGTGTCCTTGAATTTGTTCCTCTAGTCTACCTGGACTAACACACAATGTATGAATACATGGATTGTGATAAGAGATGTAAGAAGCCCCAATAAAAGTATTTACTACTAATAAAACAAATATCTTAAATGGTATCTATGGGATAATAATTAGTACAGCTAAATTAAGTAGAGGAATCTGGAAATATCACAAATAACATTTAAATGGAATCTTAGATATTTTATAAAATTAAACTCTCAGAGTCAGATCGAGTAAAGCACTTAATATGCATAGAATCTTTACCAGTTTACCTATATAATATCATGAATTTCTATCATAGTATATTTGCTCTTTTAAATAGCCAAGTTTGGAGTATGTTTTTGTGAATCTAGAAATAGAGGGATATAATACTACTACTCACAATTTTCACCTTTTAAAACGAAGATATTTGATATATTGGTGGTGATATAAAAATTAATTGAGTCAGTAATTACTTATCAATCAAGAATATCACTGAACAAAACTTACAGAAATTCTTGCCTTCATGGTGCTTATATTCTATTCTAGGAGAAAATACAAATAAGACTAAACACAGAGTGTATATTAAAGGAAGATGAGTGCTATTTCAAAAAAAATGCAAAACTAGAAAGAGAAACAAGAACAAGTAGGGGGGAACTGAGAGAAGGAAAGGAGGGACAAAAAAGCACATAGGCACCTTCATATAGAGAAGAGAGAGAGAGGGGTGGGGAGCAGGAGAGTAAAGAGAAGGGAAGGATGGAAGTGGGAGAGCATGCTAATCTTTATCACAGCATTGTTATCATTATTTATTATTGTCTGTAATAATTTGCCCACTTGTTTTTGTCAATGTCACAGGATGGTATCTTCATGAAATCAGGGATTTTAATATTGAATTTTGTACTCTGGTTTGCCTTTAGCTCCTTGAACTCAATCATAGGCATGATTGAATGAGTTGAATGAATTAATCTGTTAAACAAGTGATTGCTTTGTGGAGTGGCTACTATATTGTGTCTATCTACTCGCAAGAAGTTTTGTCAAGCTGAGTGCAACAGATTTCTGAAAATTTCTGAGTGTATCCAAACCCACTGCCCTTGATTCCATCCCAATGCAGAGAGACACTACAGGGTATCGAGTAGAATTGTTGCTTTGGGTTTCCAAGACTGTAAAACTTTATACAAGTAGACATCTACTCTTTCTCTTGTGGTTTGTATGGATATTGTACAACCTCACCACCCTCTCCCCAAAGTGACGTAGCAAAATATATATCATTGTGGTAGTTACATAATTTCAGGTCAACTTAGAGATTTATAAAAATATAGACATGGAATCTAGTCTGCAATCAGGTACCTAATGGTACCTTCATAAGGTTGTGGCCTTTTAATAAATGAAGACCCTGGGTACCAACCTCCTATTTTCTGCTTTCACCTTCCTACTGCTGGATTTGGTTGCTCCAAGATCCTTGAAAATGTATCCACAAGATTTTGCACATTCCAGTCTGTGATGTTCCTGAATTGTGCATTATTGCATGTGGTTGAAGGAGTCTGAAGGTACTTATGAACAAGTATTGAACTTATGGATTTGATGGGACGCTTTGTAAGTGTCATTGATGGGATGGGACGCTTTGTGAGTGTCATTGTTTGATAGTCATGTATTCATGATGTCAATTTCATGATTGGGATGTAAGGTTGGAATCTAGCCTGTCAATCTGGAGATAGCCAATAAGTAGACAATGAGGCCTCTGTGTGGGCATGGTTTTCTCCTGAGAATTTTGGGAAGTCTCACAGTATTTCCCAATTGGAGAAGAGAGACTTGACTCTCAGTCTCTGGGAGTCAGTATTCAAGATGACGAACCATTGACAAGACAAGATGGTAGCATCTGAGGAACTGGAGGAGCTGGAGGAGGAACCACAGGGCCTTACCCTAATGGAACCAGACCTCTGAAGCTGGAGATGCCATGTGGATACTCCTGCCAGTACTGAGTTGCTTCTACCACCATTGGATGCTGATGATGGACTCTGAGCCCTGAAAGCAAGGAGCCATGGGGAGACCCCTGCCAGTGCCGGGATACTTTGACGACATGTGCTTCATGAGTTAGAAGGAGACTTTGTAGACTGGTATCCAACATATGAACTAATTACCTTGGACTGAAGTGGGTTGGGATGCTTTCTCAATGTTCTATTCTTCTTGTATATAAGCCTTTCCATATATCCATATGCATGTTTATGAATTTGTTTCTCTAGTCTACCTGGACTAGAGAATTGGATTTCTTTTGGATTTCATTGGATTTCTTTTTCAGGTCATCCCTTAATACAATAGTTAAGCTAAAGTAGTCAACAAAGTTGTACACATACACATGCATGTATGAAACAGTTATAATTAAGTTTGTAGGAGGATTCTATACCTTTGACTTTCATTGACCAAAACATATTGAAGCTCCATTTTGCATGCGTTTGTATGTAATACACTATTGCTTGTGCAATAAAATATAGATCTAAATGATAAAAATATGTTTAATAAATAGCCTACTGAATGACCACAAGAATCTCCATAACTTTTTGTGTCTTGATTTTGTGATGGCTCTGATGACAGTCAGGAACTTTCACATTGGTATGAGCCTCTTTTGTTGCTTGTAAGGAGTGAAAATTGTACCTCTGTGACTGTATCAGGAAGCATTTGACAAAGTATCTCCTTTCTTAGTAAGGTTTTCTCCTATCTCTTGTAAAATCTCCTATCTCTTGTAAAAACCTCTGAAAAGCAAGTATTGTTTTGACTGAAATCTTGAGCACTGCTATACTTTAGTGAAATATTAAATTAAATCACAAGTTGTTGGCTATTTGGAAGAACCAATACCATTCAATTCAGTGAAAACAGATGGAGAAATATGAGAGTGTAGTTCCAGCTCACTTCATTTGTTTATATAAAAATGTTTAAAATAAGTCATTTTATGATAATCTAATGTTATTTTGGTCATCAAGTATCAAGAATTAGTAGAAACACGTGCCTTCAAATATCAGCTGAAATTTTACATCAGCTGAATTTCACTCTAATTGCTAGATTGTTTAACCTATATACAGAAATCTTGGATAAAATGCAAATATCTAGGATGACTCCATGGATTTAAAACAAACAAGAGTTGTTTTGCCTAGTTAAGCAATTTCAGAAGGAAGACTGCAATCTGATTCAGTGCTCTGTCTCTGAGAACACTGCGTGTCACAACCCTCCATTTCTCTTTGCAGTATCCTACAGCACTGTATTTTCTAGGTGGGTTCAATAATTAATTGCAATGACCACAGCAAATCACCCATACAAAATTCATGATTATTGGGCTGATTAAGTAAGTTAACAGATTGCAATACAAGTGAAAATATTCAAGATGCTGTTATTTATTTAGAACAGTCTCTGGTGTGCACTCAGCATCTCAGTGGGAGTTCTACCTTGCCTGTGCAACATTACAAAGGGTTGTTAGGGCTACCAGTAAATTAAAAAGGGAATGTGATTCTACTGTAAGCTTCAGTCTGGATGCACACAGCTCCAGCTATGAAGGTCAGCAAATCTTTCTTTCACAATTAAGAGTCCATAAGCACCCCATTTGACAAGTCAGAACCCTGCCTGAAAATACTTGGTCTTGCATCCTTTGCAGCCTGCAAAGTTCATTATTGTCTCATGTTCTTGATCACCGTGCTACTCCTCTGTTCCTGCTCCTTTGCCTGTCCTCCGATGTCCCAATTGGCTCCTTGATCAAGGCAGTTTAATGTACAAGGATATTGAGATCCCAAAGATGTACTCAATGCTTGGCTCTTTGTTTTGCTAGTAATGAAGTTCCCTTTCCTGCTTCTAAGCTAGCTCACTTTATTCTCCGGGTTGTGTGTGTGTGATTGCATTCAATCACACCGGAATCATAATATAATCACTTTCCCCACCTTTTTTTCCTAAGAAAATTGAGGGTGATTTTGTGGAAGTTAAAAATAATTTTAAAAACGACAACAACAACTATGGCTAAAAGGACCATGTTGAGTCATTCATAGCACTTCAGACCACCTTCTGACTCTTCTAGCCATTGTCCTATTCATAGAGGACAATAGAGACCTGTCCCACCCCTTCTAATCACTTTCATGTGAAAACACCCAGAGCCCTTTATAAGTCAGTCAGGCCATGCCTACAGCTTCCCTCATACCCAATTATAAATTGCTCATCCCGTGCTTTTGAGGAGACTAGTCTGTTTCTTGATGGGCTCAATCTTTATTTCTGGTCAGAATGTTGGCAGTCTGTCCCATAAGGAAAATTTAGCACCATTGTGCTATCAAATTTCAGCAGTTCATGCGACAAGTCTATCTTTCTTTATTTGGTCAGCTTCTTGTCATCTCAGCCTTAGTCTTTCATGTTAGGTTAATTGTGTATGGATTGCAAGGGTGGAGATCACACACAATTCCCCACACTTCTGGGCAGCTGGCCTCTTCTCTTCCTACTCTCATGACTTTTAGCCATGGGCTTGGCTATGTAATTGGGCTCAGGAATCCTCATACTTTCCTACACTTAGACCATCCAATCTCTCCTCTCTCACCTTGGGCTTTTGTGGACCAGGTCAAAGGGTACCAATGGAACATGTCCAAATCAAACACTTGCCACAAAGACTCACAGACAATACCCAAGATGGTGGAGTTTATTAGAGAAGCTCACAGTTTGCAAATCCTGTGAGAAATGTGTTGTTCAGCCAGGACAGATTGTTCTTTGCTGTGTCCTCAGGCAGGTCTCCCTTTGGCCTTCAGTGTGTTGGCCTGGACTCTGCCCCGTGCACACAATGTAATAAGTCACTTTTTGAGTTACCCATAAGGATCTTGGTTTCCAAAGGATGCACTGAACTACAGACTTGCTTCTTGTGCTGAAAGTGATACCACCCTTCCTACTTTTGATAAAGCTCATTTCATATCCAATAGGATGGCAATCACTCAGCTGAATCTTATAACAAAATCAGTATTTTATTTTATCATTTTTTACCCAGGACCATCAAGAAAGTGGAGATCATTTGGTGTAACTGAGGCTATAGTTAGAAATGCCATATTTAAAAATGGCTACATTGCACTCAATAATATGCAAGTTAGCTAAAATGTTGTCATCTCATCCCACTGCTCACATAGCTAAATAATACATAAGCTTCCTGTCCCAAGCAATTACTATAATTTTAATTTTTAATAATTTCAATATTAAATGACAGGCATCTCCAGATTGCACACTGAGTAGTTTAAAACCTTTTTAGCAGTGTCTGTATGGTCTGTAAACCATTGCAGAGATATTTAGGGATGTCCATAGGAAATACAGACTATTTAGTTGCTTGTAACTCAAGGGAACTGAATAAAAATATTTGCCCCCTTATCTCCAGGATGAAGATGCTATCAGGTGGCACAATGTTTAAAGTACTTGACAGCCAAAAAAGGTCAGCAGTTTAAATCTACCACCCTGCTCCATAGGACACAGCTGTAGCAACTGGAGTCAGCAAACCTGACAGCTTTGGCAACAATGGGAATGTCATAGTTTTCTTATCAGTTGCTTGGAGTTGGAATTGTCTCAGTGAATGTGTTTTCTTATATCCCAGTAGCCCTTATTAAGTATCTCGAGAACTGAATTATCTTCATGAAAATCAAGAGGTGGATTCAATGTACCACTACTTTTGAATCTCGTTAAAATTGTGTTAATTCAAAAGCTTGTTATCTTTCAGATTATGCATACATTTTTCACATGCATCAATCTTGGTTTGATTATTTCAAACTAGTTACTGCTGTACATTCTTTTCAAAGACTGCATGACGGTATACACAGCTGAAATTAACTTTTCCTATTTGCCATTAAAAAGAACAACTTCCCTTCTGTGGAGCTTTTATTTTGAAAAGCTAATGGGTGCACTACCATTTGTCAGTTAATTTACAAGAATGATTTGTCTATTGTACACATCTTCTCAACCATCACAGGCTTAATTGACTTGGTGTTCAGTAGTAAATGCGCCAGCCTTCTTAGTCAGACTCTGACTCTAAGATAGAGTGTTCTTTGAAACCAGTGGAAACACTTTGGAGTAATGATGAGAGAAAAAGTAAGCTGAAGAATGTTAGGTTTGATTACAAAATTTTATAAATGGATCTGCCAAATAAAGTTATATTTTTTATATATAAATATATTATGGTTTAAAAATGTCTGCCTTATCAAGGGCATTGAATAACTTCTTAAACAAATGTTAAAGTTCTAATGTGGGCATTGAAGATAGGAAGTACAAGGTTACTACCCACCAATAACTGCAATTTCTCATTTATGTAATTGATTATTTAATCGTTCATCAGATTCAGTTTTATTGAACAGTTACTTTTATTCATAATATGGTGTTAAGTATCGAAATGCACTTAAAATAAAAACATGGATTTGGTCATCTGGAAACTTGCCATTTAGTTGGGAAAACAAAGTGAACCAACCAAATAAACAATCAAAATCCCGCATTCAATTAGAAGACCATAGGTTGTAAGACTATAAGTCCATAAAGGACTAAATTTTACCTAACTCAAAAAGAAAAAAAACACACAAAGGCACACACATACACAGGCACTTTCAAGATGATGCCAACTCATGACTGGCAACTTCTGTTTTTCTCAGAAGTAGATTGCCAAGCTTTCTTCTGAGTGTAATAAATCTACCTATCCTTTTGGTTGGCTGATTTGCCTATTAACTACTTATACCAGTTAAGAGTAGTTAAATTAATAGAAAAATACTACTCTTACAGATTTACAGTTTCAACTCAATGGTAGCTTAATCATCCTTTAATATAGCTCTTGTGATTTTGTTTCAAGATTTTACTTACTGAGTGCATGTTACTTTCACAAAAGTAGTTACCCTGCAAAATTAAAACATGTCTTGCTCAAATAACCTTTGAGAAATGTTAAGAGAAATAAATGACTGTATGACCTGTAGAAATTAAACCTCATTTTGTAATTTTTCAGTTGCTATTTCCCAGACCCTTTGAATGACTTATTATTTTAAAGATATAAAATTGAGAAAGGGAATATTTAACCTACATTTTAAATAAAGGAATCAATAACTTAAAAATTAAAATATGTATAGATAAACATCCTTGGTATTTTAGTCTAAAACATTTGCCTAGATATCACTACTCCTCTTCCCTCACTAGTATTTTAAATTCTATGCTATTGGATAGTTTAAGGATACTACTATTAGAATTATCAAAGGCCACATAGGGGTTACTTATATTCTCACCCAAAAGGCTAGTAATGATATCTGTACATGAACTAGGAATATACACATACCATAGATATAAAAGTGGATTTTGATCATAATCCTAACCTAAAAAATATTCTTAGGAAAAAAAATATTCTTAGGCTGTGACCCTACTAATTGCCCTCAAAGAAATTATTTAAAATCTAAGTGCTATAGGCACAGAGTGGCAAAGATTCAGATGGTGCCTGGTTATCAGAGAGAATAAACATAGGGTCTTAATGCTTGTCTTAAAAATAGCAACGCTCTATACGTGTCTGAATTCTGTTGACCCAACTCTCTTTGAAATGGTTACAGATGTGAATCTATTCCAGTCAAGTGGACAGTTGACGTCTTCTAAATTCCTGGCGTAGACAAGTGACTGTTTCTAGTGCTCCATCAGCTAAATGAAACATTTAACTGGTATTTCATCAATTCCTGGGGCCTTGTTTTGGTTAACGCTTTCAGAGTAGCTTGAACTTCTTCCTTCATTACCATTGATTCTTGCTCACAAACTATCTTCAGACATGTGGGACATCCATTACTTCTTTTTGGTACAGTGACTTGGTTTATTCTTTTTTCCTTCTCTTGTTGCTGTCTGCCTCATTTAATATTTTTTCTCATAGACTTTTAAGATTCTAACTCAAGGCTTGATTTTTTAATAGTTATTTTCAGTTTCAGATATGCTGTTTGTTCTTCCCTTTTTGTTTTCTAATTCTAGATTGTTGTATGTTTTGGTGTAATGTTTGGCATTGCCTCCTTGAGCTGCCATTTGAAAGTTTCTCTTCAGCTCTTTAAGTTAATCCATTCTTCTATTTGCTTTGGCTACTCGATAAATAAAAGCAAGTTACAGAGTTTCTTCTACATTTCACTTTGATTTTTTCTTTCTTTCTAGTCTTTTTAATGACCTTCTGCTTTCTTTGTGGATAGTGTTCTTGATTATTCAACCTAATCAGGACTTTTTGTTTGTTTGTTTATTTGTTTGGGGGGGGGGGGCATCACTGACCTCAGGTGGTGGGAGTAGGAGGCCCAGCCTTCGCTCCCTGGAGCCGGAATCAAACCTCCATCTCAGTGGGCTGCAGTCCTGCACACAACCACTACGCCACCGGAGCTCAGCCCCCCTAATCAGGACTTTTATCATTAATGCTCAATGTGTCAATTCTGCTCTTGAGATGTTCCCAGAATGCGAGTGAGATAGACTCAAGGCCCTATTTTGGCTTCAGTGTATGTGTTTGCATTATCCTGGACTTATATATGAGCAATTTATGGTTTATGGCACAATTATTCCTTGGCCTGAGGTTAAATGCTATTTCTTTGCCCCATCTTTCCACAGATGCAGCCAGTTGGATTATTGTGTACTCCATCTGGAGAAGTCCATGTGTTGTGTGCTGTTGCAAAAATGGTATTGGCTATGAATATCACCAGTTCTGCAAAATTCTATCACATGACCTCCAGCTTCATCTCTATCACCAAGATCATCTTTCCCACTACTCTTCCTTCCATTTTTTCCCAATCTTTTGTATTCCTATCAATAATAATTGTCTGTGCATTTTGATTGCATATTTAATCAATTTATGTTTGAAGTCGTTGGTAGAATTCATCATTTTTTACTTTACTAGATTTTGTGGTTGATGCATAAATTCGAATGAGTTATACTGTTCATATTTTCTTGAAGAGGGATGGATATAATCATTTCATAGCAGTTTAGTTCATATTTGATATTGAAATTCCCCTTTTAACACTGGCTATCACACAATTCCTTTTAACTGTTATTCCCAGCATAATAAATTATATGTTTTTTTCCTGACTCATCTTGGCAAAATACAGTTCCTTTCAGCTTACTATTGCCGAGTTTATCAATCTTTTTAAATCCCATTTCATTTTTTATCATGTCCCATTTTCTAAAATCATATTTCACATATCCTACAATATCATCTTTAGCAGATTTTTGCAGTGGTTTCTCCTAACCTTGAGTCATGCTTTCCTTAACAGAAGCTAAAGATCCTGAAGGCTCCACTCCCACTGGCTTTACCTAACTCACATGGCAATTGTCCAATACATTCTGTGCAATCAGTTCCTTCTCAGGACAAGACTTGTCTGTAAGTTTGTCCAACTGTTGTGACTCGGGATTCTGAAAGCTTAGTCCCTGTATTTCAAATGCCAGCATGGCCACTCAAAGTGATCAAACTTCAGTGGGGTGTCTAGTACTGGAACAGATGTTAAAGTAGAATTTAGACCATCCACTTGTGAGGAAGACACCACTACAAACTTTATACTTAGTTTGGAAACATAGATATTGAAGGCCTAAAAATTGTAAGCAGAACATTGACAGAGATAATGCTGGAGAAAGGGTCCCGCTTGTCCAATGGTACTTGATATTGGACTGAGGAGGAGTTGATTTCTCTGAATGCCGATGTAGTTAGATTAAAATTTAACACTTACCATTGTTCCCCATTTTGACTCATTTTAAACTATTTCTGGTTTTTATTATCTGCTGTTACCATGGGCTACATTTGCTGTTGTTTGTTTGCTTGGGATATGATTGCCTTTATATGAAATCCAGGATAGATAAATCTATAGAGACAGAAACAAAGCAGGGGCTCACACTTTTTCAGCATGCAAGCAACCGATAAAATAATTAAGTCAAAATCATCTACCAACTACAAAAATGTAAAATATATATTTAATTAATTTATTACATTTATTCATAAATGCATTGAGACTTCTTTATATGTGCAATAGATATTTATGTACCTTGCCCAGCCTCATGAGTCCATTTTGCACAACACAACTGTTTACATTTTTTGTCATTATCTGAGTTTACTCTGATGACTTGCACTGAATGGAATGAGCCAGGGATGCATAGCCCAGAGAGTAGTTGCTGACAGTCAGCCTCAAGCACATTTCCAAATGATCCCCAGTCATGGTGGAAAGGTACTTGGACTTAATGATCTTGATGTGGGAAAAGGCTCACTCACATCAATAAGCAGAGTCAAATAATGCAGTCAAGGAGGCAGCACATTTTTCCATGTCTGGGTGCTTTCCCTCTGTGATCAAATTCCGGAACTGTTCATATGCTTTGGACTTCAGCTGAATGTCGGCTTGTAGGGTCAAAATCTCCCATTTTGTGTGAAAGTGATATATTTTCATCTTCTTACTTGGTCCAGCTTTCCCATTTATTTTCATACCATTTCTTATGTTTAAGAGAAAAAAAACACAAGGTCTAAAAATTGGCGATAACTTAGCTTGCCACTTTTGTTGTACTTAGCGCAGTTGTTTGAGCATGCGCTTGAAATCTAAGTTTGCATCTGATTTGCTGTGTTGTATATCAATTGTGATGGGATTGATAATAGGCTTAATAGGTTTGTAGTCTATTTTTTAATGGCATGCCATCTACCCACACTACATTTGTGATCAAATAGTAGATCGTGACCTACATATTGAGCACCCTGAAACAGAGTAATAGTTTCTTATGGTTCAGGAAGGAGACGTTGGGGGAAATGGAGAGTCAATGAATAATGAGTATGAGACTGAAGTTCTAAATTTGATTGTGGTGATGATTTTATAACTCTTTACGATATATTGAAATCATACAACTGCATAGTATGTAAATGATACTTCAATAAAACTATTAAAATGTACAAATGTAAAAATGGAGGTAGGGAAGAAAAGTAGCAAAGAATACTTTTGACTTTCACATATATTGATACTAGGCTTTTACAACCATGCATGTACTTGAATGAAAAACCAAAAGTGCTATGTTAAATATACATCTGGGCTAATTAAATAAAAAAGGATCACAATTTTATAAATTCACTTTATGTTTTCATGCAAGCAATATCTTTGGTATTTTTATAGTGGCAACTATTTTATTGTATTTTTGTGGTGGATGCGATTTCTAATGCTGACTCCTCTACCCAAGTCTCTGTAATTCTCACCAAAAGGATTCTGTCAAACTGCAAATAGGGCATGTTTAACAGTAATAGAATGGAATAGTCAGTTTGGTTACAACCTCCCCCCCTCCAACTAACTAGTAACACAGAGAGAAATATCAGTGCTATTTGAAGAGCACATTCTCTATCTCTTAAGTGACCGAAGCTGAGACTAGAGGCATTTGGGGCTGAAACAGAGACTTTAGGACAGGAAAAAAGGAGCAGCACCAAGACTATGGGGCTGGGAGACAGAGGCTTCCTAGTTCATTGGGCCATGTGGATGAGGATCAGAGAGTCTTGGCTGCTGGCTCAAGAGACATGTTCTAGACCAATGATCATATCCTTACTATTTACTGATTCTGATGTGCGGCAACCTATGAACTTCCCTAATAACCCTGCATAATTGTCAGTATTGTCTGTGAGTTCCGTGTCACCATTCAATGATATTGTGCACCTAATAGAGAAGGAAAGTGTCACAGGAGTAATGGTTAGTGTCAGACTAAGTCAAGTTGGAACATGATGAGATGCCTGGTTAGTGGCAATTGATAATACAAGCAGGTCAGAGATGTCTCTCATATGATTTATTGCACTATTAATTTTATATATAAAACAGACACTGCAATTTTTTCAGACTTCATATTTAATCCATTAATTTGCTTAAATTTTACAACACTACAATATGAACAGCTAGATAATTGAATTTTCAGCACTTTAATAACTCCAATTTTAAAGAGAAAATGTTTTCATATAGTATTATCTGTGAACTCTCTTTTTTACAAGGAGTATTATAGGGAAATTACTAATAAAATGAAAAATGATCCCCAATGTTACATAGAATTTGCACATATCCACTCAACATATCATATGTAACCGCTGCAAATGTACCAGCTTCTACAAGAGACAGTCTGTTACCTTCATTAACTCCAATGCTAGCAACGAAACTTAGAATCCCGAGGCTCATTAAACATGAAATGGGAAGCAAAATGAGTCTGGTGAAGAGACCAGGAGAAAACAAAGAACACCTACTTGATTGTGCAATGGTCAGTTCTATAGAGAAGTAAAACCAGTGAAGCTTACAGAAAAAAAAAATGTATATCAAGAAAGTGGCTGGCACAATTGTAGAAGTGGGTAACCAGGCTGGTTCAAGTCTGTAGGTCAAATGTTAAGTCTGAAGCCTTCCCTGGTGTTTTCATTTATAAAACAGGAAACAAGAAAACAAACCTGGAACCAGGAGGATGAAACAGGGAGAAGTAGCTAATGGATGCGGAGGAGAATGCATCCAAGGCTGGCAGGTCAGGTAAAAGGCTCAGTAAGCTCCTGGGTTGGCAGACAGTATGGTAGGTCATAGGGTCAAGTCCAGATCGAGAAGTGGATGAGCCATATGTAGGATCTATATCAGTAAGCAGTTAAGAGACACTTCATAGTGTCTACTGACATATGAGTAGACCACTTGCCTAAAGACATCCTATCATTAGGGCTGTGACTGGAATAAGGGTTGTCCTCCATTCCTAATCTTCCCCAAATTGCTTAGCTGCTCACAGAAGATTCCATCATAGTTTGACTACAATATGTTAAATTACACACTGGTGAAGGCCTCAACTGCTGAATGATTGAGAATCCTGGCCTAGTCAAATTGACATAGAAGAGAACTATCACTATGACAGAAGACACATATGTCACATGGCTCAATTTCATTCAATGGGTAGATATTGAAACTGAAAAGTAGATAACCTGTGAACTTTGCAGCAGCACAAGAAATGAAGCATTAGGGCATGGCATTTTTGCTTTTATTCTTTTCCTCATGAGCTATCATTTGTTTTTGGAAAAATGGTAATTGATAAATATACTAGTGTACTGATATGATAAATGGGTGTATTGATGGATATAACTGGTATGCTAGTATACTACTACTGGTACACAGATAAACTGATGGAGTACATATCACAATACTGATTCAACTTGTAGTGAATGTGACGGAAAAAGCAGCTTGTGGTATTATGGAAGAGAACAGTGTCTCTCAAATTGCTACTTAGTATAAGTCTACCAGGATCTGCTTGATAAGGAACACTCATTTATATTTTATATTAATTGTTCAAAATGCATATAGATATTCTAGGATGTTTTTAAAATATTTTAAACATATTTAATGACATGCACACAATATATAGTTCAATAGTTCAATCATATGAAGAAGAGTTGTATAATCATTCATATAATCAGTTTTAGAACATTTTCTTATTCCTTGCCCTCATTGTTATTTGTGTAATTATTTTTTCAATTATGGCCAAAACATGCAAAAATATTCCTTAATTCAATGTAAAATGCAGGAGCAAGCATTGAGGTACTAAATACACGGAGGTTCTTCTTATTCGATACCCACTATGACAGCAGCCCGACCCAAAGTCAAGTGACCACCATTTCTGCACACTTTGGGTGACTTTCCTTTGGTTCCTCTCCAATCAGAGAATTGAAGACCAAGTTCAAAGGTACACATAATTCTGAAATAGGGCCCAATTTGTACAGTAGGGCTTCCAAGGCAATGCCTTCCAGCACGGTCCTTGGAGAATGCTGCATTCCCTGTAGGGCCAGCATCTAAGATTCTCTCAGTGCTGTGTCTACACACATTAGAACAGGGTTTATTCTTCCCTTAGTTTCTGTACATTATTGTTTATTATCCTGCCCGCTATAAGGTTGCTCCTCCTCATTATCCAATTAGAATATTTTTACACATTTTTTCAAGATTTTTTTAGGTCAAAGTAGCAAAAAAAGACATCCTTTTCCTTTAGTATCAATAAGCTCCATAAGCTGTCTAATTTAAGACTAAAAATAACCACTAAACTCAGACATTCAACAGAAGTAATTAATATAGAAGAAAGAAGAGTCTTAATGTAATAATTAGTGCTTGACTGCTAATAAAAAGATTTGCAATTTGAACCTACTAAGGTGCTAAAAGGAAAAATATTTGACAATTTGTTCCTGGAGATTGCACACTTTTTGACCTACTGCCCTCTTATAGCAACTTAGGATATTTGTACTATAGGACAAAATCGGGTTAACATCATCAATTGTCTTTTAGTGTCTCTGGATAGTTTCAGCACCCCAGAGGATGATATCATCTACTTTGGGAAACAGTAATAAAGAACACAGTTATGAAAACCCTGCTCCTGGGGTAGGGGTACTCCTACCACAGAGGGGTCATATGAGTCAGAAATCAACTTGATGGCAAGCAAAAATAGCATCATAGATGTTCAGAAAAAACTAGAATAATTTGTGTATCTAACATAGTCCTAGCTAGAGATAAATGAGACATGGCTTTTACTCTTAAATTTCCAGCACAGTTGTCCATAGCTTTATTACTCAGTAAATATGAAAGTGCTATTTATGATTTTTATATATCTTTTACTTCCAATGACTTATTGAAACCAACACAGTATAATACACGCATGTTCGTAAGTACTAGAAATAAAACTCTTTTGTGTGTTTTAAAATAATAGAGTGCTCTGGCTGAGCCCAGATTCTAAAACTATTTGCTTATTTTGCATTCTTAGTATCTGAGAAATGGAGACTGGCATGTTAGAAGTGTAAATAATTGAGGATGTATTGGTATTTAAAAAAATATTTTTAAGGATTGAATTTTTAACTTTTTGAGGAAGACTGTTCCATTGTTTAGGAAGCATTTTTAAAAAAAAAATTGGTCTTTTAATTACGCACCAATAGAAATTTGATGTGGAATACATATTTCCAGATTATAATGAAAGGATGTTCTGAATATCACCAAAGATTGGTTAAATCCTAAAGGAAGTTTTACTTTGCACATAATGATGGTTGTAGATAAACTCTAGGTATCATTAAAAATAGGTCTGCAAAACTTCTATGAGTGGTGTGTTAGTCCAGGGAGACTGGAAAAAATTACTCATAAACATACATATGAATATTAGAGATAATTTTATAGAAAGTGTCATGCACATTGAGAAAACATCGCAACCCAGTCCAGTCCAAGGTAATAAGTCCGATATTAGCAGATATGTCTGATACCGATCTATGAAGTCCTCTTCAGACTCATGAAACACAAGCAATGATGCCAAACGCAGGACGATCACAAGCCAGTGGGTCGAAAGTCTTTGGATTCAGTGGTGTTGTCAGCATCTCAGCGCTGGCAGGCGTCTCTTCTGGCTTCTTTTTGTCCAGGTATCTGGCTACATGAGGGTAGGTCTGCGTAGCTTCTCCTGTGTTGTATCACAGGGAGACGACCTTGTCAGTCAAGGCTCTCAGGCAGCAAGTGCTGTCCGTGAAAGTCTCCAAGGAAGAGAACTGAGAGAGAGAGTGACTCCTGCCTCCAAGAAGGAAGGACCGCATTTCCCAGAATTCTCAGGGAAAGGCCATGACCACACAGGGGTTTCACTGACCATCTCCAGACTGACAAACTAGACTCCATTCCCGGACTCTTAATCTTCAAATTGACAAGAGATTAGGTGACTGCCACAGGCAGAAAGTAGGGGGCAAAAGAACCCATTGCCACTGAATTGATTCTGACTTATAGAAACTATATAGGGAACAGTAGATTTGTCCTGTAAGGTTTCCAAGGCCGTACGTCTTAACAGAAGAACCTTGCCACTATTTTCTACAGTGGAGTGACCAGTGTGTTCTACCATTTGATGATCAGCTGCCTGCATAATCACCGTGCAACCAAGGTGCTCTGGGCATGGACTAGCCCCTGTGAACTGTTTGACTTCTAAAATATAAAGAAAAGTGGTATATTTGGTTCTTCTGTGATAAAATTGGATGCTATTACTCACAAACTGTGTTGAAAAATTTAGTATCATAAAAATGTTTGTGAAATTTGGGGGTACATATATTTGCAATACTAAAATATATTATCTTTATAAAAACTCAATTTTAATGCAGCATATACACATGGCACATGCACTCTCTTAGATGAATGATACCTGTTTGACAAGGTGTAAATTTCTTTATTCCCACAAAAAGACAGATAACAAAGATATTATTGTTATTATTACCACTTTTTAGGTGGGAAAATTCAATTTATCTTATATATAGAAAAATTCTACCACTTGTTTCTCTATTTGCCATATGGTGTTGTCTTGCATGCTCCCTGAAGCTATGCCGCTGATATTTCAAACACCAACAGAGACACATATGGCAGGCAGGTTTCAGGGTACCTCCAGACTACCGCAGAATATTAAGAAGGCATGTGATTTACTTTGAAGGTATTAACTACTGAAAATCTTATGAATACCCATGGTGCATTGTTTGATACTGTGCTGAAATATTAGCCTCTGGGGTCGGAAGGCTATCAAAATGCAGCAAATGAAAGTATCCCCAGAAAAATAAACTTGACATTAATGATGTATGTAATGCAAATCTTTCAGTATCTTCATTTGCTATAAAAATGAGACTCAAAATGAAAAGAAACAACTATGAACATTCATTAATAGTCCAATATGGAATTCATGAAATATGAAACCTAAACTATTGGAAGCTGTCAAACATGAAGTGGGATGCAAAAATATATATTCTAGGCACTATTGAGCTCAAATGGGCTGGTGTTTGCCATTTTGAATATGACAATCTTTTGCTAGGAATGGAAAATTCAAGACAAATTGCATTCTTTATCAAAAAGAAAATCTCAAGATCTCTATGGAAGACCAATGCTATATATTTTAGGGAGAATATATATATATATATGTACATATATATAAAACCTAGGCCTGCATATATGCCTAGAAGTAAGACAACTATTATTAAAATTTTCACACCAACCACTAAAATCAATGATGAAGAATTGGAAGAACTGTACCAAATTCTTGAGTTTGAATAGGATCAAACATGCAATCGAGATGTTTGCGAACACTTATCAAGTTGATGCTTTCTCTTTCTCTCCTTCGATTGCTGTCATGGCTATCAGTTGCCGTGGACTCACTGCCATCTCGGAGACACATACATGTTACAGATTGTCCCAAACCACTCTCACAGCGCTTGACCCCATTGCTGCAGCCTTTCTGTCAATCAACCACATGGAACTCTTCCACTCCCACTAATGCTCACTTTACTAGACAAGATGTCTTTCTCCAGGTCTGGTCTCCCCTAATAATATGTCCAAATTCTATGAGGTAAAGTCTCCTTTATGGTTTTTAAAGAGTTTTCTAACAATAAACCCTCAAAGTTCTTCAACATTGCAATTTAAATACACACATTCTTCAGCCTTCTTTATTAATTGTTCAGGTTTTATGTGTATTCAGACAATTGAAAATACTATGACTTGGATCAAGGGAACTTTAATCCTCAAAAGGACATTCCTTTTTTAACATTTAAAGAATTTTTGCAGAATATGTTTAAAATAAATTAAGTTCTTTGAATTTTTAACTGCTATGGGTGTGGATTATGGTTTCAAGAAAAAAGAACATTTTGACAATTTTAATATTTTCTTCTTCTTAATGATATCATCTGATCTAGGTGTGACATTGTTTATTTTCTCTATATTGAGATGTAATACATACTAATTTTTATCCCTAAATGTTTTAAGTCCTCTTCACATTCTGCAAAGATGTGTAATTTGCATACGGCAGTCTATTAGTCTGCACACGCATCCTAATTCCTCTAATTCTAATGTGATATTATCATTATACAGTCCTCTTCTGGGATGATGTACTCAGTAAGGATTTTGAGGGTTGCTACTGCTGGGTGCTGTGTTCAAGTCATTTCTGACAACGGAACAAACTATTGCTGGATCTGGTACCAGCCTCACAATTGTGCTTGCGTCCATATTTACAGCATTTTGTCAATATTTCTTGTTGAGAATCTTCAAGTTCTTTGCTACCGCCACACTTTACAAAGCATGATATCCTTTATTAGGCACTGGCCTCACCTGGTGGCATGTGAAGATGCATGACATGAATTATCCTTGCTTTCCAGGAGCATTCTAATTGTTTGCATTCGAGACAGATTTATTTGTTCTTCCGGCAGTGCTTGATATTTTTAATATCCTTCATCTGCATGTACGACAAGTACTTCTTTAGTCTTCCTTATTCAATGTCCAGTTTTCACATGTGTAAGATATTTGAAAACTTGTAAATTGGCTCAAGTACATTTTAGTCCTCAAAGTTATATCCTTGTTTTTCAGGATCCCTTGTGGAACATGTTTTTCTAAAGCAACATGTCTTTTGACCTCTTGACTGCTATATACAAGAAGATTCATTTTCATTTCAAGCTAGACAAAATACTAAACAATTTCAATCTTTTCCTTCTAATAACAATGTATTCAATTAACCCAGTTGTGATGATTTTGATTTTCTTTATGTTGAGTTACAATCCATATTGAAAGGTGCTGTCTTTGAACTTCATTAACCACTGTTTCAAGTTCTTCTCATTTTAAGCAAACAAGTGGTGTCATAGCATATCAAAGGATGAGAAGTCTTCCTCCAACCCAGATATGTTTTTATTTCATATTGGTCAGCTTCTCATATTTTTGAAGGTGGATGCTAAATCTTTATTTCTCAAGTCAGTTTTCTTGGGTTATAGTTCACATTTTTATATGTTTCAATAATTTAATAATATGACTAAGATCAGGACAATCACCTCCACAATTAGCCTCAGATTGTACCCATCAGTATTTGCACTATCTCCCCTTAACCTTGTACACCACAAGAAACTAACATAGCAGTCTCTGTCTGCATAACTCTACTCATCATATATTTCATACATAGAGAAACTTAGGCAACAAAATACAGAAAAAGAGAATAAATAAAACAATACCCTCAGTGTGATAGCCAGGCTATGTATATCCCCAGGCTGTGGTCAAAAGAGAAACACCAGAGGTTTTATCCATTTGTGGATTCTGTACATGGATTTTGGACTGTCATAAAGCTATAGTATAGTCCCATATTTCTGGTTTAGAATTTACAATTCACAATCCTTGGCTTACACAATCCTTCTTGCATATAGGAGGAGTTGATGCCTCACTTAGATGGTTGTTTGTTCAAAGATAAGTCTTTAAGACCTCCAGACACTATTCTTTTTAATAGTCATTTAGGTGTTTTTGTCGCACTTTGCTAAAGCCCTCATATTTTCAAACATCTCTTCATGAGGATGGACATCAAGTAAAGCCATATCATAAGAACTGATTGTTCTCAGTTAGGGGCTTGAATTGTGAGCCCCAAATCCATTCATATATCTACAATTTGTATAAGTCTCTCATTCACTTTAGGGACATCTTGATCCTTTTTTGTTAGAAAGCATTATAGATAATTCTCCTTGCATATGAGGTAATTCCCATTGATAATGTCAGTAATCTGAGGTGTAGAATTTAAAACACTGTTGAGAAAAGCATAGTATATAATTGTAGGAAGGTTTTGAACCTCAATACATGACTTAATGTCTGGCACATAGTAAACTCTTAAGTAGAAACATTTCTTTAAATAATCTCTAGGATAACCTTACTTGCATGTGATAATTAGTGATGTTGTCTGATAACATGCGCATTCTGTATGATCATCTTTCTTTATGATAGGGCCAGGTGTGGATCTCTTAAGTTTATTTGCCAGGT
The DNA here is from genome assembly GCA_004026705.1 of Nesogale talazaci. Lineage (NCBI taxonomy): Eukaryota > Metazoa > Chordata > Mammalia > Afrosoricida > Tenrecidae > Nesogale > Nesogale talazaci. The sequence continues at coordinate 10,815 of PVJH01002567.1, read as the reverse complement.
ACTCATCTTCCAAATTTCTTGATATAGATAGGTGAGCACCTCCAGAATTATAATCCCTCGTTGAAACATTGTAGTGGGTATTCTCAATTCCCAGAGGCTGGTTTTTCCCTAATGCCTTCATTACAGTTGGGCATCGTCCTTAGGTGCCATTGCTTCTTGGAGATGTGCTACCCCTTGAAAAGATGGAATGTTGGCTAATTATTTTTTATTCAGTGACTTTATGCATTTTTGCCCTCTTCTATGGATTAAAATTCAAAACTTGAATTGTTTCTTCAGTTCTTTCAACTTGAAAAATGTTGAGCATGTAGATATATTTCTATTTTCTAACATGGAATCTTGCTTTCTTAAGCTGTCTTCTTAAGCTACCTTTTGAAAACTTCTGCTCAACTTTTTTGCTTCATTTTTCTGACGCTGTATTTGACACTGCTCCACTATTGTTCAAAAATTTTATAGCTAATTTTTCAAGTAGACTGCCACAGTCTCTTGCCTTATGTCTTAGTGAAAACTTCACTAAAACCAGTGCATCACCCTGATGATGTTTGAAATACCAGTAGCATAGCTTCCAGTATTGCTATATCAGACAAGCCAGTATAGTATGATAGACAGAAAGAAGAGTCATGACTTCTCCCAGTAGAGAACTTTGTGTTGTCATTTGTGTTAGGTGTCAGGAGTCAGTTTCAATTTATAATTACCTGATGTACTGTAGAACAAAATACTACCTAGTTCTGCACCATCTTCAGAGTTATTGGTCTGTTTGCTAATATCTTGTTTGAGAATTGTTCTTGCTTTATTATGATTAATTTTCGTAGTAAGAGGTTTTGTTTTCCATCCCTAATCCTCGTTAATTCACTTTTGATTTTTTGGGGGGCATTGCTGCCTTCTGGAGGTGGAAGTAGGAGGCCCAGCCTTTGCTCCTGTGGAGCCACTGCTGGAATTGAACCTCCATCCCAGTGGGCTGCAGTCCCACGCACAGCCACTACAGCACTGGGGCTCAGCCCAATTCACTTTTGATTTTTTGGAATATAATTTTTTACTCCTATCTCAGAGGACCCTATTGGGTGTAGAATATTTTCACAGCAAAAGAGTGTGAATATGAATATCACAATTTTATAGATAAAATATTTATCTCAAATTGAATAGCTCCATTTAAACATTAACCTGATCAACATAGAGCATTACAAAATCTGTGTAAGTCCTTCTTGTCAAGGGTCTTCCCCTTTTTGACTGCCCTGTGCATGACCTACTCTGATGCCCTCTGATAACATAACCAACATTCAAGAGCTGAACGCTCATCATCCATGCTTCTAAGTTGCATCCTGATCATTATAACTGATTATTTTTGTTTAAAATTCATGTTCTTAATAGACACTGTTGATATTTATAATCTCTACAACTTTATTGAACCTTCTTTGTAACTGATATGATGAAACCAGAAGAAAGAATAAAATATTTCTTCGTCCCAAACTTTAAGGTTTATGTTCATGTAAACATTTGCAGCAATAACATTTGTACTTGAAGAACATAAAGACTCACAAGAAATAGAAATTCAAATGATCAAGGTTTCCAGTGAATTCTGAAGCCTTTAAAATGTTGTATAAATATTTTATTAAAATAAAACAAAAAAATCAATCTAATTAGTTTTTATTTTAATCTCCCAAGTATCTGTCCTAAGCAATGTTAATATTATGCTTGAGAATGTGTTTTGTTTTATTATAACTGATATGCATAGAAAGTGGTTTTGTCCCCCATGTCTAATTCTTGTTAATTCACTTCTCATTTTCTGGCTTAACATGTTTTGCTCCCATCTCAGAGGACCCGACTGGGGGCGGGGGGCTCAGAATATTTTCACAACTAAACAGCATTATTTAGAAAAGTTTCTTTATGTGACAAAAGAGCATAAGCAGTAAATTACATTGAAACTTTCAGAACCTCACTTAGATCCATGAAAACTTCACTTCTGAAAATATGTGAATATACAAAACATTTTAATTTCACTCATTTAGCATATTAAATAACTGCCATACAGAGATGCAGAGAGAAGAAGAATGAAAACAGATAAAAGGAGAGAGAATATATAAGCGTATCATAATTTCACAGTTAAAATATGTATTTCAAATTGAATTGTTCCATTTAAATATTAGCCCAATCGATAAGGAAACTTTCTCATATTGGCTTAATGTTATTCCTCTCTTTCCTCTCACCAACAAACGTAACACATATCCTGATTTCTTTCTTTTCTTTTTTGAACTAATAAATCATTTTATGAGAGGCTCACACATCTCTTATAACAACTAATACATGAATTGTATCAGACATATTTGTATATATGCTGCCTTCATCATTTTCAGAACAGTTTCTTTCTGTTTGCGCCCTTGGTATCAGCTTCTTTTTCTTCTCAGTCCCCCACCATCTGCCCCTTGTGTGTCTCTGAAAAATTATAAACCATTATTATTTTAATAGCTTAAAGTGTCTGCAATCTTATTATTATTATTATTTTATTTTATTTTTTTAGGCATCACTGCCCTCAGGTGGTGGGAGTAGGAGGCCCAGCCTTTGCTCCTGGGAGCCGGAATTGAACCTCCATCCCAGTGGGCTGCAGTCTCGCACACACCACTACGCCACCAGGGCTCAGCCGAGTGTCCGCAACCTTCCTTCACCCATGTTTCTGTTGTTTATGCCCCCTGGGAGGAGGCGGCTCTTCTATTGCAGATTAAGAGAGTCTCACTCCCTCACTCATTCAGCCACTGTCATTGAGTCAATGATCCTTTATATTTCCTAGTTTGGTACTTCATCTACATGGAATTAAATGGCAGATTCTCTTTAATTTTTATCATTCAGTATCAAGCTTGTGAAATTCATGCATGATGACTGAAGATTGTTCATTCCCATTCATATCAAGTATCTTGTTCATAGATAAACCACAATTGATTGATTATATTATGGTTTGATGTTTAGATATTTTTCTGGTTTCACTTTTACAAATAGGGCTGCTGGTGTATTCAGGTATGTGTTTTTTGAAAAATGATTTTTGTTAGCTGTATCCCCACTAATGACATATCTTGCTGGATTATCAGGTATGTAGTTGTATGTTATCTTGTACAGTCACAACATTTTCTAAATTAACTCTAACAATTCTCATTACAGCCAGTCAGTTTTACGAAGTTCCATTATGATATATCTTCATAAATGCTTGACACTTGGTCTTTGTATAGTATTAATAGGTATTAAGGTTGTTTAGTTATATCAAATCTTAGTTTTGATATGCATTTTCCAATGACTAGCATATTCTCATTTCATATACCTACTGATCATTTGCTTATTTTCTCTTGTTAAGGGTTTGCTCAAACCTTTAAAAAAATTTTGGCAAATTCTTCCATTTTGAAAGTATTTCTGAAACTTTTGGACATAGAAATATAACTCAGCAACTTTTTTACTTTGTATATTCTACTCTAGAGAAATAAAAGCACTTGCATAAAATGACTTTTGCACATACATGTTCTCTGCGAAATATTCAAATAACCAAATGATAGAAACAAGTTAAATGACTATCAATTGAAAAAAGGGGTATTTTACAGAGTCATCATTAGTCTTTAACATTTGTATCTCATTGTGTTTTTGTGGCAAAATGAAGAATTTCACAGTGTATAACATGAGGACTAAATTTACTTACTGAGAAAAGTATAAATACTGTGTAATTCTACCATTATAAAAAGCCAAGAAAAGGTTTTTCACATAAAACGATAAAAATATTTGTCAGTTATCAGGGGTGTGAGGGTAAAGGAGAGAAACTCTCCAGTTAGAGGGCAGAGAGATGCTAATTTGGGTAAAGGGGCAGGCAACAAACATCAAAAAGGATAAATGAAATAAGACTATATTCTGTATATGAATCTTTAGTAGATATACAAGGATAACTCAAATTGAATTGATTCAAAATTAAGCAAACTTTTATTGAACAGAAGTGATAAAATGTGGTGCAGTAAAATTTTTAATATGGTTCTTCTATACATATCTGTCCCTCTCCCTCCAAATGACGGTGTGTACGGCCCATAGGGCAGGTATCATCTCAGTAGAAAGATTGGCCAGTTTTAGTTACTATCATTTGGCTATAAAGATAAGCCATCTTGAACAGGAGAAGAAAAATAAATTCTAGGATCGTAGGAATGAGGAACATCCCAATTCTCTTTGAAGTCGTGGAAGCCCATGCTAGAGACCTCGGCGACTGAGGTCATATGACAGAGTCGGGGAGTTAGCAGGAGCTGGGAGGCAAGGCAAGCAAACCATGAAACAGACTAGAAAAGCAGTGCTGAGACTGCAGGACTGGGAGGCAGAGGTGAGGGGCAGGCTGCCCGGGCCCCAGAGGCAGCCGTCAAGAGACTGCTGAGAACAGAAGAGATCATTGGTGACTGACACAGGAAGGAGATACGTTGCTGTCAACCAAGTATTGTATTCTTAATGTGCATCGATCCTGGTGTTTGGTAACTTATTAACTTCTCTAAGAAACTCTCCTCATTGCAAGTATTTTTGGGTTCAATGTACTCATTGAAATGAATGATCAAATCTTGAAGAGAAGTAGATTGCCTTGGGAAAAAAATGACTTGTGTAAAAAGAAGTTAAAGAAACATGAAGGTGCACCTACTTCCTGCCTCTTGACAATAGGGAAGCCAGAAGTCACACACACACACACACACACACACACACACACGTGTGTGTGTGTGTAATTTATATTCCTTTCTCTAGATCTCTGTATTTTCAAAAGAAATTTTTCCATCTCCCTCTCCTCTTCTTGTGTAAGTCTGTTTTTTGTTTGCACCACATCAAAAGAGCAGGTCTGGAATCTTTAAGGGATAAAAATTATGTGTTCTTTAAGTCAAGTGGGATTCAAATAATTTATCAAATGGCTTAGTGCCCTATTGAAAGCTTTAAATATTAAAAATGATACAGCAAAGATAGTTTGCTATTAGCTAATACTGTTAATAGCTATTAAATAAAGCCATAAGATATACACAGATTACACTATGGGAGTTTTAAAATAATCATAAAAGAATATTAATACATGAACACAAAAACAATAGCGCTGCTCTTTAATATATTTCCATATTGCCTCCTGATTGGCATTCTTGCTTGCCTTGCTCTTTACTTTTATCCACGTGTCATTGGTTGTGTGATGTACATCATTTTTGTAGGAGTAGGAATCCATTCCTTTAGAGGCAGGTCAATGAAACAATAGCCATGGTGTTTGGCATATTAGAAACAGGAGGCTTCTCTATTCTGAGCATTTTATGCTTATCTTCAAAAAACCCTTCTGCTTCTGCTGAATTTACAGCAATTGTTCTGACAAGATTTCAGTTCTCTGAACAGTTTCCTGAATTGCATACTTCACTCATGATGGCTCATGGAAATGTGGGGTGTCACACAAAGCTGAAATGAATGACAGGGTGCTAGCCACTGGTTGTTTTTCACTTTTTCTATGTACATTATGTTTGTTTTCTGAAGTAACAAGCACAAGGGGGAAATGTATTTATTAAAATAGAGAATGAGTTTTATGAAATGAACACATAAACTTCACAAGTATCTTTCCACCTAATTGTTTAGACCTACGGAGGGCATGAACATTCCTACAGGTGCTTAGAATATGCAGTTCTGCAGACAGAAGTTAAAAAGAATAAAGAATATACATTTGTGATTTCCACATGGAGTTACTGTACAGCCACCCACTTTAGTGGAAATCCTGATTACAGTGCCATTCTAAGTACCGCTTTGCTGAACTCCACCAAAAATTAGGCACCTATTCTGCTGAACCAGTGGAAGCTGGCTGAATCCTAACACTGCTTTAAGTGTTTTATAAGTTTGGGGAACAAAATGAAACTTAAAATGGCAGATATAGGGCTATAGGGTGGGAAAGCTAAGGTTTTATAATGAATATTGGCACAAAAGACCTTTATACCCTTGATGAATGTGCATGTGCATTGTCGAAATGGGACTCCCAAAAATTGTAGGCACAATTTCCAGGTCTTTTCCTCATGAGTACAATTTACCCCTTCTGGATATCCCAAATCAGTAGCCATAACCTCTTGAACAGACTCTGCCTTGAATTCAACTGCCTTAATCAGGAAACTTCAGAAGCCGCTATTTTGATTGGACTCCCTTTTTGATGGAACTCTAAGAAGATTAAGACAAATATCTTACTGGGAGAATGTATCTGTAGCCATTCACGGGTTAAAGAGAAATGTTTAAGTAAGTTTGTTTGGAATAAATCTGTTTGTGTATGACATGTAACCCTAAAAGCAATACTTTTCAACTTATCCTCAAATTTGTTTTGCAAAACCATTCTTAACTCTATGGGTTTCCCTTTCATTGTGCCATGAGAATCTAATAATCAGCCCTTGTCTGTAAGTTTGCCTTGCTGTGGTGACTTGTGTGCTGTTGGAAGCTATGTCACTGGCATTTGATCATCACACAAAATGAAAACGTTTCAGCAGAGTTTCCAGACTAAGAATGGAAAATGAAGAAAGAATTGGATGTCCACTTTTGAGGATGCAGCCATTGTGAACTTAATGGATAACATCAAAACATTGCCAAATACTGAGCATTATGTGAATAGCAGGAAAAGTTTTCAGAGATGGTGCCAGAAAAGGAGCCCCTCATATCAGAAGGAAAGCATGTCTAAGAAATAGCTGCTTTCTCAAAATTGCGTTAACCACAATGACATGGGTAGAGTAAACTCCATGGGACTAGAGACTTTAGCACTTGCAATTGCTGCTGGGGCTACAGAAGCAGTGAACTATTTAATATGACTTTTGTAGCCAAAGTCTCTAACTACCACCCCAAGTCCCTTTTCCTGGATGACTCTGTCTAGGTGGGGAAGCTGGGATTCACCTGTAAGACCAATGCCACCCTGTTCTGTACATGAGCTCTCTGAGAAGCAAGAAGAGGACTCTCATTCTCAGCGGGTGCCAGAGTGGAGAACTTCTGGAGTCGTGGTCCCTGCCTCATGAGCCTCCTGGATCCAGAAGACAGCTATACTATCAGAAAAGCAGCAGCAGAACCATGAGCCTGAGCATGGAACAGAATAGGAATTCCCAATAAGCAGAGCAAATCAAACTGAGTTATTTTATTCCGAAGGCTGGTCGATAGGGTGAAGTGCCTCTGGCTACTTAATCTTAGGCTTTGGACTTGCTGATTCAGGGAAGTGGAACGCCTTTGGTCTAAAATGGACTGGAACGAGTTGCTTTGAGGCAATTAATTCGAGTTTGCTGACCCACTGAGCTTGACCTGAAGGCTTTGGGTGAGGTTTACATGTAGTAAGTTAAGCCTCTTTGGGCAGTTTTAGTACACTTAAAGAATTCTATAACATGTTCTGATAAACTATTTAATCCTGAACATTTCTCACTGGCATTATAACTTGTTAACTGCATAAAAAACCTTTCAATCATGAACTTTGTTGGTGAGTTCTGTGGAGCCATAACAGTAGTTATTAGACCACAGAGGAAAAGTAAAGAACACTAATAGAAAACAACACAGGGTCACAACTCAAAATTTGAAGAAATAGATATAAAAATATACTAATAGTCAGAAATTGGGATGTACAGATAGAAACCCTAGAAAATAGGAATTTGTCAAAAACAAAATGGATTACATGAAGGTATTTGTGAAAAACAAATTGCTGGTGCTACAAATTCCTCTCAATTAATTTCTGTTAGTTTCTCTCACCCAGATCATACTTTCCAATTACTGGCCCTTTCTCTTTGTTTTTTTGGTAATTTTATGTTTTTGTTGATTCTACTAATCACCAACCCTGAACAAGGCATTTTGAGTGTATGGCTGATCAATTTTAGACTAAAGATATCGGTAGGTTTCTTCAATGGTGTATCACTAGCTTTAGTGGCTTGTGCATTAATTTGAATAATTCCTATATTTACTGGATTTTCTTGAATGTGGAGTGATATTATTCTACCACAACAATGTTGCACTTTTAGATATATCTTGAATGGTCTCTTTTGATTAAGAATGTACTGCCATTCCTCTATAATATGTAATTCACAGCAGAGTAAACTATAAGTCTGTCTATTTCAAACTGGTCAGTAGGGTCCATTTCTGTTCACACCTGAGAACAATTGTTCGAATGTAGCAGGATCACACATTATCTCCTTCTGTTCTACATAGGGTCACTGTGAATCTGAACCAACTCAAGGGTACCTGACAACAGAAAAATAACAAGAAGTGATGGAATACCAATGGAAAGTTCCAGGAAGTTAATGAAGCACTGGAAGCATTCACTCATTTATGCCAGGAAATTTAGAAGATACCTCTTTGGCTAGCTGAGTAGAGGTTGTCCAAATTGTACCCTTTCCAAAAATGTTGACTCTGACAGGATGTTTAAATTATAGAGCACATATACCAATATCACATATAATTTTTGCTGTAAATAATCCAGTACCAGTTACAGTAAGACATTGATGGGGAGCTGCTAGAGGCCAGATTCAGAAAAGAAATGGTTCACAATATATAATTGCGAATGCCAGATGAAATAGCTGAGAGCAGAGAATAGCATAAAGATCTCCTTTACTATACAAAAGTTTTGAACTTTCTGGACCACAACTAACTGTGGGTAGCTTTGAGAAGAATGGAGATTTCATGCTTCCTTCTGCTCATGCAGAACCTGCACATGGATCGAGGCGGCTTTGCCAACAACACAAGGGGATATTGCATGGATTAAATTAGGAATGCTATGCATTAAGGCTTGATGTCATTGCTATACATATTTAATCTGAATGTGAAGCAAATAATCAGAGAAGCTAGGTTAGCTGAAGAAGAATAGGAAACCAGAATTGGAAGAAGTTTTATTAAAAACTCACCACATGGAGATGACCCAATCTTGCTTGCTCAAAGTGAGGAGGAGGACGGGAAGCACAAAAGCATGAGAACTGCAACCTTCAGAATGAATTACATTTCAGTCTCAAGATAATAAAATCTGGCACAGCTCAATCACTATATAACACCATGATAAACAGAGAAATGATTGAAGTTGTCAAGGATTCCATCTTGCTTAGATTCATAAGCAGCAGTGAAAAGAACATAGGATGTGCTGCAATAGGTAAATATGCTGTAAAGTCCTCTTTGTTACTGCTGTCAGGTGGCATCTGCTTGGTGTGAACTCCTATCAACCACATGCATAGCAGAACAGAACATTGCCCAGTCTTGACCCATCCTCACAGTTGTCCCTATGGCTGAGCACCGTGTCGCGGCCAAGGTTTCAATCTATCTTCTTCAGGGTCTTCCTCTTTTGGACTTCCCCTCCCCATTACCAAGCACTTTGTCTTCTTCAGCAACTTATCTCTCCCTACTCTATGCCCAAAGGATGTAAGATGAGGCCTTGCCATCCTTGCCTCTAAAGAACGTTCCTCCAAGACAGATCTATTTGTCCTTTTAGCAATCCATGATACTTTCCATATTCATCTCCAGCACCTCAATTCAAATGTATCTATTCTTCTCAACTCTATCATATTCAATGTTCACCTTTCACACCCATCTGAGACCATGATTTGGGTCAGCACAGCCGAGTCCTCAAAGTAAAATTCTTCTTTCCAGTACTCTAAAAATGTAATGTGCAGTAGAATTATCTAAGGCAATATGTCAGTTGATCTCTTCATTACTGCTTCCATCAGCATGGATGGTGGGTCCAAGCGAGGCAAAATCCGTAACACTTTCACCCTTTTCTCCATTTATCATAATGATACCCATAAGTATTTTCAATCACCTAACAGTTTTGTGAAAGTTGGACATTGAATAAGGGAGACTGAAGAAGAATAGATGCACTTGAATATTGAATGTGCCATCAACTGTTAAAAGTATAAACAAATGTGTTTGAAAGAAACATAGCTAGAATGGTAATACTTTGTCTCATGTACTTTGGACTTCTTTTAGGAGATAACAGTCCCTGAAGAAGGATGTTCAGCTTGATAAATTAGAGGGCAGTAAAAAAAATCCTGCACTGGCTGTGCCTGTGCTTGCGACTACAGGCTCAAACATAAAAAAAAAAAAATTAACAATGGTGTAGGAAAGGCACAGGAGCCAACAGCAATAACATTCTTAACCAAATAATGGACATTTTAATGTATTTCTATTTTTTATATTTTTGTGGTTAGCATTTATCTTTGTGTTATTTAAGGCAGATTTCTTTAGCTCTGGATCACAGAGATGTTTCTAATTAAAAAAAAAAGTAGGCTGGACCCTGGTGGCGTTGTTGTGTGTGGGACTGCAGCCCACATTAATGACAGTATAAATCCAGCAGCAGCTCTCCAGGAACACGGTTGCGCTTCCTACTCCCACCAGGGCAGTGATGCCACCAAACACACACACACACACACACACCACACACACACACACACACACACACACACTCATAATTGCTTTGCCTTTCACACATATAGATCTTCAATTCATCTGGGGATGATTTTTGTACCTGGCATAAGTAAATGTCAAAGTGAAATTTAGCTTTCTTATCTATATCCAACTGACCTTTGACTGTTTTTGAAAGTAATATCCTTTCCCACTGGTACAATAACTAACTTTATCTCATTTCTGATCTTGCTAACAAACACTTTCCATAATATTTCAAAGCTCGCTTTCAGAGCTTTCTTTCATTCCTTTCACCATCTAAGTTGGCGATTTAAAAAGTTTGCCTACAAATTTAAGGAAAACACATTAAACATAAATATTACATAAAAACTAGGTTTTAAAAATATACTTCAATATCTTTTTAAAAAGACTTTCTTAGAAAATATGGAATGGTCTTCTATAACTATAATGACCATA